>JAHTMQ010000187.1:0-16842 GCA_019327925.1 Leucocoprinus sp. KB1807203
CCTAATATACTTCCCAAAGGTGATACCCAGATTTTGTAGAGGAACACATATATTTGTGATGAGCTATAGAGAGTTCTTATCACAAATAGCCACTTACTGATTTGATAATCAAAAGGTTCAAAAAAGCAAAGTTTAGACAGTAGCAAAAGATGTTGTTAAGTCTAAGGTTTATCCTTAGACATACAGTTCTTAAATACATGATTGTGGTGGTCTGTACACTAGAACAGCCTACTACATGATCACTACCTATTGTTCTATATATAGAAGTGCTATTGTTCTTGAAATAGAGATAACCTAACTATCTTAGGGCAGTCCTTTGTTCTATTCAAGGACAGATGATAATCTATGAATAAAGATCAATGTTATGTACAAACATTGAGGACCTTGTATCTCCATGGGATCTTATCACCTCAGGTTCTATTTATAGCCAAAAGAAGCGCATTGAAGAGAGCTTCACAATGGTCATTGAAGCAAATGATTAAGTTAAGCAGTTCCTGAGATATCAGCAATTTAGTGTCTGGTAACTTGGTGATTGCCAACTGATCTGCTGATAACTCAGTGAGTACTGATTGCCTTGAGATGTTTTTGATACCACTTGAAAGGTCTTCTTAAGGGCTTTTGGTGGCCATTTAGATTGTTGAAATTGGTCAAGTATTCCCAGAGTTATGGTCTGAATAAAGTTTGTAACAATTATCTACTAAGTTGAGGAATGCATGGGAAATAGTTTCTTTTCTAGTGGCTATTTCATAACACCTAGGTGCTGTTTTATGTACAGGGAGAGGTGGTAGAGGTATGGAAAGATAATCTATTGGATAAGTTATTGAAGGGAGAATCAAAAGTAAAGATGGCAGAAGAACTATTTAGCAAGATAAAAAATGAATTTGGAGAAATAACAGAAGAGGAACAAAAGATAGAGCAGTTGAGGACAATTGAGCAGGGGGGAAGAACCTACAATGAGTATATTCAGGAGTTCAAGAAGGTAGCATAAGGTAGTAGCTATGAAGGACAACCCCTCATTGAAGAGTTTAAAAAGGGGCTAAGTGGAGCACTTAGGAGGAAGTTAGCAGAGGCAAAAAGCCCTCCTAGTATGATAGAAGAATAGCAGAAAAGGGTGGTGAGGTTAGATAGGAACTAGAGGCAAAGTAGAGCAGAAGAGAGAATGTTGGAGAGAAATGCAGTACACCCATGGGGAAATGCACAGCCTAGGGGAGGTCTTGGTAGAGGATCATATAGAGGAAGAGGAGGTCAGATTGTATGGAGAGCAGGGGACCAGAACTTTAGAGAAGGAATATAGAACAACTAAGGGAGACAGGGGCTAGAAAGAGATCCCAATACAATGGATGTTGATAGAAGAAAAGGTGGAGATAAAATATGCTATATATATAGAAAGTGGGACCATATAGCCAAAAAATGTTAGCAAGAAAAGAGGAGAGAAAGAAAAATAGTAGAAATACTGCAAGAGTTAGCAAAAGATAATAGAGGACAGTGAGCTTCTAGTTGACCTCCTCAAATATATACAGTATATTGTGCCCAGAAAAGCTGGGAAATAAAGTTTCTTGTCAAGGCAATACTAAGGGAGTAAGAGATGTGCAGTATATACTCCAGCTATTAAGAGAGGTATGGATAAAAATAGAACTGGAAAAGCTGGAGAATTATGAAGGAGTAGTGGTAAAAGCACTATTGAACAGTGGGGCAACAGGCCTAGATATGAAGTTTGCAAAAAAGAAGGGATTTAAATTAGAAAGATTAAAAAATCCTTTGCTGGTATGAAACATGGATGGAACTGTAAATGTAGGAGGAGCAATCATTCGTCAGGTAGAATGCAATATGTTCTTCAAGAGATATGTTGAGAGGGCACAAATGAATGTATGCAATCTAGAAAAAATGGAGGTGATATTGAATATGCCATGGTTAACTATCCATAATCCAGAAATCAACTGGGAGAAAGGAAAGGTGAAAATGATGTAGTGCCCACTAATATATAGAAAGAGAAAGCAGAAAACACAGGAGAAAAAACAGGTGAGAAAGATAAAGGAAAAAAAGACAGTAGAGAAATTAATACCTAGAAGATTCTTGTTATGAGAGCCCCAAAAAGAAAATAGGTTCCTGCATATTCAAGCACTTAATCATATAAAGGGGTTAAGATATAAACAGCATAGGAACTTAGGTAATCAGATCACATGACAAGGTCAAGTGATCATGGAACATTCTAGAAGAATATATGACTGTAGACTAATAGTAGTATAGCTACTGTAAGAATAGTATAAGTAGTAGTCCAATCCAATGAAGAACCCCATTAAGTTCTTCTTGGACATCCACCTTGGGTGATCACTAAGGACATTCACTGTCTATCAATAATATAAGAACTCAATACCCAACGGTGACCTCACACCTTGTGGCCTCACCACCCACTTACTCAAATGGGTCCAAGGAGAGACCCAAATACAATAGATATAGACAGAGGAGGAGGAGGGAACAGGACGTGCTATGTGTGTGGGAAGTGGGGCCATATGGCCAAAAATTATTGGGAAAGGCATAAAGGAAGGGTAGTGGAAATGCCATAGGAGTCAGCAAAAGAAAATGGAGGACAGTAAGCTCTTGGCTGGCCTCCAATAACCTATACAGTGTATTGCACCCAGAAAAGCTAGGAAATAAATTCAATTGCACCAATACAACTGAGAGAATAAAAGATGTGCAGTGTACTCTATAGCTGCTAAAAGAAGTCTGGATGAAGGTGGGGCTAGAAAAGCTGGAAAACCACGAAGGGGTAGCAGTAAGGGCATTGCTGGATAGCGGGGCAACAGGTCTATTCATAGATACAACCTTTGTCTAAGAAAAGGGGTTTAAAATAGAGAAGCTAAAGAAACCCCTGTTGGTTAGAAATGTAGATGGAACAGTAAATGCAGGGGGAGCTATAACGCACCAGGTAGAGTGCAATATATTCTTCAAGGGACATATGGAGAGGGCAAGGATAAATGTATGTAATTTAGGAAAAACAGAAGTGATACTAGGAATGCCGTGGCTAGCAGCCCATAATCCAGAGATAGATTGGGAAAAAGGGGAAGTAGGAATAATATGTTGTCCACCTATATGTGGAAAGAGAAAGCAAGAAGGGAAGAAAAAGAAAGTAAAGAAAGTGGAGAAGAATGAGAACAAAGAAACATTGAGAAGATTAGTGCCCAAAAGGTTTTGGAAGTAGGAGAAGGTATTTGGAAAAAAAAATCAGAAAGAATGCCAGTGTAAAAGACCTGGGACTATGCCATAGAGTTGAAAGAAGGGTTCATACCAAAAAAGGGAAAGATATACTCATTGTTGAGGGAAGAAAGGGAAGAAATGCAAGCATTTGTAGAGGATCAATTGAGAAAAGGATACATCCGACCTTCCAAGTCACCCCAAATGTTACCAGTACACTTTGTGGCAAAAAAGAATAGCACATGAAGAATGGTACAGGACTATCAATACATAAACCAGTAGACGATAAAGAATGGGTATCCTTTACCCCTTATCACAGACATATTGGATGGAGTAGGAAAGAGAAAGATGTTTACAAAGCTGGACCTGAGATGGGGATACAATAACATCAGGATCAAAGAGGAAGATGAATGGAAGACAGTGTTCACAACATATATTGGAGCTTATGAGCCCATAGTCATGTATTTTGGGTTAACAAACTCCCCTGCTACCTTCCAGACAATGATGAATGACCTGTTTAGAGATCTCATAAACCAAGGAGATATAGCAACATTTATCGATGATATCCTGGTAGCCACAGACACTGAAGAAGGACATAACGAGTTAGTAGAAGAGGTACTAAAAAGGCTAGAAGAGAATGACCTATTCATGAAACCAGAAAAGTGTAAATGGAAAGTAAGAGAGATAGAATTTCTGGAAGTAGTAATCGGTCCAAGAGGAGTGGAAATGCAGAAGGAAAAGGTGGAGAGAGTACTGAACTGGCTAGCACCCAGAAACATCAAAGAAGTACAAAAGTTCTTAGGTCTTGCCAACTATTACAGGAGGTTTATAAAAAACTTTGCTAGGATAGTAGCACCGCTACATATGCTGGTCAGGAAGAAGCAGAAATAGAAATGGAAAAAGGAATAGAAGAAGGCATTTGAAAGACTTAAGATGGTATTCACCACAGAATCCGTCTTAGCAATCCCAGATATTGATAGGGAAATAAGAGTGGAAGCAGATGCCTCAGACTATGCAACAGGGGGAGTATTGTCAACAAAGTGTGAGGATGTGAAGTAAAGGCTAGTGGCCTTCATCTCTAAATCATTGAACGCCATAGAGTGAAATTATAAAATTCATAATAAGGAGATACTAGCAGTTATTAGATATCTAGAGACATGGAGGCACTATTTGGAGAGAGCGAAACCCGAATTTGAAATCTAAACAGACCATAAGAACCTCCAGTATTTTATGACAAGCCAAAAATTAAACTATAGACAAGCAAGATAGGCCCTATACCTATTACAATTTAATTTTGCACTAAAACATGTTCTAGGGAAGAGCATGGGAAAGGTAGATGGATTAAGCAGGAGACCAGACTGGTAGGAGGGAGTGGAAAAGAACAATGAGGATCAGAAATTGATAAAGCCAGAATAGATTAGGAGAATAGAAATGATAATAGAGGAAGAGAACCTAAAGGAAAAAATCAAAAAGGCACAGGAAGGGGATGAAAAGGTAGTAAAAGCAGTAGAAGAGTTGAAGAGGGCAGGAATAAAAATGTTGAAAGATGAAGAATGGAAAATAGAAGATGGGATAGTAATGAAGGAAGAAAGAATATACGTACCAGAAAGAGAACTCAGGGGAGAGATAATATACGTGCCAGAAAGAGAACTCAGGGGAGAGATAATATGATTGTATTACAACACCCCAGTAGGAGGGCATGGAGGGAGATGGAAGATGACAGAGTTGGTTGCTAGGAATTACTAGTGGCAAGGAATAACAAAAGAGGTGGGAAGATATGTAGATGGATGTGATGTGTGCCAAAGATACAAGAATCGAAGCAAAGCACCAGCAGAAAAGCTGATGCCCAATGTAATCCCAGAAAAACCATAGAGCCATATCTCAGTAGACTTCATCACCAAACTGCTATTAGCTTAGAGATATGATACTATCCTAGTAGTATGCGACCACTTTAGCAAAATGGCACATTTCATAGCGACAACAGAGAAAACATCAGCAGAGGGACTTGCAAAGCTGTTTTGAGATCATATATAGAAGTTACACAGACTTCCAGAAAGTATCATATCAGATAGGGAAGTGTAGTTTGTGGTGGGAATGATAAGAGAATTAAATAACTTGTTGGGAATCTAGACAAAACTTTTGACAGTCTATCACTCTCAAATAGATAGGCAGACAGAAAGGATAAACCAGGAGTTAGAGCAATATCTAAGGGTCTTCATTGACCATAGACAAGAGCAGTGGCCAGATTGGTTAGGAACAGCGGAATTTGCATACAATAACAAAATTCATGCAGCAGCAAAAATATTACCATTTAAAGCAAACTATGGTCAAGATCCAAGAATGGGATTTGAGGGGAGAAGAAAGGGAAAGTACAAAGCAGCAGGAAGATTTGTGGAAAGAATGAAGAAAATCCAGGAGGAAGCAAAAGCAGTGCTAGGGAAAGTGCAGGAGAAAATGAAGAAATTTGTGAACAGAAGGCAAAGAGAGGAAGAGGAATACAAAGTAGAGGACTTAGTACTGCTAAGTACAAAGGACTTGAAATAGCAGATAAAAGGGAGAAGAACAGAGAAGCTAATAGAGTGTTTTGTGGGCCCCTATAAAGTCAAGGGAATTGTCTCTAGTAACACAATAGAGTTAGAACTACCTAAATCTATTAAAATACACCCTGTAGTCAACATAAGTAGAGTACGACTCTATAAACTGCAGGTAGAGGGACAGAAGAAGATACTGCCAAAACAGGTCATTATTGAAGGGGAGGAGAAATTCAAGATAGAAAAAATCTTAAACAAAAGAATGATTAGGGGGAAGGAAAAGTTTCTGGTGAGGTGGAAGGGGTATATGGCAGAAGAAGATACTTGGGAGAATAGGAAAAACTTAAAGAACATGAAAGAGCTGGTAGAAGAGTTCAAGAGGATATATAGAGAGGAGGTTGAGAAACTAAGGCAACAGAAGCTAGAAGAAGAGAAAAAGGAATTCAGTTAGAAATTACCTAGGGAGTTCACAGCAAAATTGTTATATAGTTGGGGAAAAAGGAAGTATGAAAGAGAAAGGGAAAAAAGATGGGACAAGAACTGGAGTCGATGGAAAAATTCCTTGGGACAAGGAAACTTGAAGGAGGGGCTATGTTATGAGAGCCCCAAAAAGAAAATAGGTTCCTGCACATTCAAGCACTTAATCATACAAAGGGGTTAAGATATAAACAGCATGGGAACTTAGGTAATCAGATCACATGACAAGGTCAAGTGATCATGGAATGTTCTGGAAGAACATATGACCATAGACTAATAGTAGTACAGCTACTATAAGAATAGTATAAGTAGTAGTCCAATCCAACAAAGAACCCTATTGAGTTCTTCTTGAACATCCACCTTGGGTGATCACTAAGGACATTTACTGTCTATCAATAACATGCATAGACCATCCAATATTTGTATAAGTACCTAGTAGAATCCAACAAAAACTCCATTGAGTTTTTTTTAAACAACTACCTTGGTTAAGCCTAAGTCTTTATGACCCCACACTAACACAAGAACTTGATACCCATTGTCGACCCTGTACCTTGCAGCCTTGACATCTCACTCTTTGCTTACTCTCTCATTGTCCTTGCTAATGAGCATAGCACTCAAAAGCTTCTTGGAAAGTGGACTCTAGCTATAAAGGGAACTTCACTGTCAGTTAGGGATAGTAGATAGACAACCTGGACAAAACTTGTGTCCCTGTCTGAGACCTGACCTCTATATTGAGTGGGCTTGTATATAGTTCTTCACTATCAGCTCTGTGTTACTGGTCTATTATAATCAGTCTATACAGGAAAATGATAGTCACCTCTTAAAGGCCCATCTAGATTAGAAATCCCCTTTTTAGGGATCATATTATTTTACCTTTCTTCATCAGTAGCTAACTATAAGTTCAGACAAAGAAGACTACTCATTCTCATATGAGAAATCATCATTGTCATCATCATCACCATCACTACCACCAATATCATGATACAGCCAAAAACGGCTAAGTCATTATTTATTTTCATTTTCATTTCATTTCTTTTAATTAGAAAATTGGTGGATGTACGAGATAGAACAACTAAAAGAGATGTGCGGGAGTTTATAGATAGAAGTAAACACAGGAGGTGTATAAGTAGTGTACCATAATCAAATGAGAACTCCATCGAGTTCTCCTTGTCAACTTGGACTAGGAGTAGCTCTAAGACATCTCAGTCTAAGTCCTTATAACCAGATATGTCTCAACAACAGCAACAACAATCTACAGAATAGCCTATACCATAATTTCCTCCTCTTACTTGGGAAGAGCAACTCCTTACCTTAATTGCTGGTCTGTAGTAGCAGGTAGCCACTCTATTGCAACAGAATAGAGAAGCTAGAGTAGAGGTAGCAAAACCTCCCTTGTTTAGTGGAAAAATAGAGAAAGTAAATGCATTCATAAATACAGCTCAGTTATATCTTAGTATAAAAATAACAAAGGAGTCAAAAGCAACAAAGATGGCCTATTGTTAATGCTAAGTCATGAAGACTCAAGGTTCACCTAAGGTATATATTCAAAAGGAACTCAATAGAGTCCTTTATTAAATTATACTACTACTTATACAAAGGTCTATTGGTCTGTACATCTATCTTCCACAATTGCATGACCCTGACTAATAACTATACATATCTTACATAAGTCTTCCTATGCTATTTATATCCCTCTGGCATTGTAGTCCTAGATGTTATTATTACAAATGACCACTTACTAATTTGTGATTGGTTGATTTGATAATCAAAGTGCTCAAAAAAGCAAAGTTAGACAAGTAGCAAAAGATGTTGTTAAGTCTGAGGTTTATCCTCAGACATAGTCCTTAAATACATAATTGTGGTGGTCTGTGTACTAGAACAGCCTACTACATGATCACTACCTATTGTTCTACATATAGGAGTGCTATTGTTCTTGAAATAGAGATAACCTAACTATCTTAGAGCAGTCCTTTGTTCTATTCAAGGACAGATGATAATCTATGAATAAAGATCAATGTTATGTACAAACATTGAGGACCTTGTATCTCCATGGGATCTTATCACCTCAGGTTCTATTTATAGCCAAAAGAAGCGCATTGAAGAGAGCTTCACAATGGTCATTGAAGCAAATGATTAAGTTAAGCAGTTCCTGAGATATCAGCAATTTAGTGTCTGGTAACTTGGTGATTGCCAACTGATCTGCTGATAACTCAGTGAGTACTGATTGCCTTGAGATGTTTTTGATACCACTTGAAAGGTCTTCTTAAGGGCTTTTGGTGGCCATTTAGATTGTTGAAATTGGTCAAGTATTCCCAGAGTTATGGTCCAAATGAAGCTTGTGACAGTTCTTCTGTATAGGTATTATTAAATGATAGAGTATTCATAGAATTCTTTTCAAGGATGGTATTAGTGCAGCAAGGTCATAAAGACTTAGGCTCAACCAAGGTGGTTGTTTAGGAAGAATTCAATAGAATTCCTTGTTTGATTCCACTAGGTACTTATACAAAGATTGAATAGTCTATGTGCCTATCTCCCACAATCACATAACCCTTACTAATAACTATATATATCTTATATAATCCTTTCTATACTATTTATATTTTTCCTATATTATATTCTTGGATATTTCCCATCAAGTTGATAAATACATGAGAAATAGTTTTCTTCTTAGGAGTTGTTTTATAATATGGTCCCCCCTTCAAGTTTCCTTGTTCTGAGGAATTTTTCCATTGTCTCCAGTTTTTCTTCTATTTTCTTTCCCTCTGTCTTTTGTATTTCTTATTTGACTACCCCCATAGTATCTTTACTGTAAACCTCCCTGGGAGTTTCCCTGAAAACTCCTTTCTATTGTTTTCTTCTTCCTATTGCCTTACTTCTTTAGTTTTTTCCCTGTACTTCCTTTTGAACTCTTCAACCAGTTTCTTCAGTTTTCCCTACTTTTCCAAATATCTCCTTCTGCTATATATCTCTTTCATCATACTAAGAACTTTTCCTTCTCCCTAACTATCCTTTTGTTCAGTATTTTTTCCACCTCAAATTCCTTTTCTTCCTCAATAATAACTGGTTTTGGTGGAGTTTTCCTTTGTTCTTCTATCTGGGACCTGTACAACTGCACTTGACTTATATTAACTATAGGATGTATCTTAATAGAACTAGATAGTTCTAACTCTATAGCATTGGTTGAGATAATTCCTCTTGACCTTGTAAGGCCCTACAAACTACTCTGTCAACTTCTCCAACCTTCTTTCTACCATCTGCCACTTGAGATCCTTTGTACTTAATAGTACTAAGTCTCCAACTTTATACTCCTCCTCTTCTCCTCACTTTCTGTTTGTATACTTCTTCATCTCCTCTTGTGCTTTCTCTAATACTGCTTTTGCCTTTTCCTGGATTTTTTTCATTTTTTCCACAAACTTCTCTGCTGCCTCAAACTTTCTCTTTCTTCTTTCTTCAAATCCCATTCATGAATCCTGACTGTAGTTTATCTTAAAGGGAGATACTTTTGTAGCCAAATGGATTTTATTATTATATACAAATTTGGTGGTTCCTAACCAGTCTGGCCACTACTTCTGTCTGTGATTAATGAAGACTCTCAGGTATTGTGTTTCAAGGTAAAGTCAAATTGTAATAGATATAATGCCCATTTGGCTTGTCTTTGGCTTAACTTCTAACTAGTCATAAAATACTGGAGGTTTTTGTAATCTGTCCAGATTTCAAACTTTACTTTTGCTCTCTCTAGGTAGTGCCTCCATGCTTCTAAGCATTGAATTACTGCTAGCATTTCTTTGTTATAGATTTTGTAATTTTGCTCAGTTACATTTAGTAACTTTGAGATAGAGACGACTGGTCTCCATTTTTCATTTCCATACTTTACTGACAGTACTCTTCCTGTTGCATAGTCTGAGGCGTTTTCCTCTACTCTTATCTCCTTATCTAAATCAAGGATGGCTAAGACTGGTTCAGTTGTGAATACTTTCTTCAGTTGTTTGAACACCTTCTCCTGCTTCTCTCCCTACCTCCACTTTTCTTCTTTTCTAACCAGTAAATGTAATGGGGCTGCAATTCTAGCAAAGTCCCTAATGAATTGTCTATAGTAATTGGTAAGTCCTAGGTATCACAAATAGCCACTTACTGATTTGTGAGTTGATGATTTGATAATCGAAAGATTCAAAAAAGCAAAGTTTAGACAATAGCAAAAGATGTTATTAAGTCTGAGGTTTATTCTCAGACATAGAGTTCTTAAATACATAATTGTAGTAGTCTGTGCACCAGGGCAGCCTATCACATGATCACTACCTATTGTTCTGTATATAGAAGTACTATTGTTCTTGAAATAGAGATAACCTAACCATCTTAGTGCAGTCCTTTGTTCTATTCAAGGACAGATGATAATCTATAGATAAAGATTAGTATTATGTGCAAACATTGAGGATCTTGTGTCTCCATGGGATCTTATCACCTTTGGATCTATTTATAACCAAAAGAAGCACATTGAAGAGAGCTTCACAATGGTTGTTGAAGCAAACAATTATGTTAAGCAGTTTCCGAGATATTGGTGATTTAGTGTCTGGTAACTTAGTAATCACTGACCGATCTGCTGATAACTTGGTTAATACTGATCACTTTGAGACATTTTTGGTACCATTTGAAAGGTCTTCTTAAGAGCTTTTGGTGGCCATTTAGATTGTTGAAATTGGTCAAGTATTCCCAGAGTTATGGTCTAAACAAAGTTTGTGACACTAGGAACTTTTGTACTTTCTTCATATTTTTTGGTGCTGGTCAGCTCAGAACTCCATTTACTTTCTCCTTCTACATTTCTACCCCTCAAGGTCCAATTACTATACCCAGGAATTCTATCTCTTTGACTTTTTACCAATATTTTTCTGGCTTAACAAACAAATTATTTTCTTCTAGCCTTTTTAATACTTCCTCAACCAATTTATTGTACCTTTCCTTGGTGTCTGTGGCAACTATTATATTGTCAATAAATATTACTGTATTTCTTTGATTGATTATATCTTGGAATAGATTATTTATTATGGTTTGGAAAGTTGCTGGGAAATTTGTCAGTCCAAGGTACATAACTATTGGTTCATATGCCCCAATATGCATTGTGAATGCTACTTTCCACTCATCACCTTCTTTTATCCTCACATTGTTGTATCCCCATCTAAGATTAAGTTTTGTAAACACCTTCTTCTTTTTTACTCTATCCAGGATATCTGCAATCAGAGGTAAAGAGTACCCATTTTTTACTGCCCACTGGTTTACATAACAATAGTCTTGTACCATTCTCCTCTTGCCATCCTTCTTTGCTATAAAGTGGACTGATAAAGTCTAGTGATTTTGATGGTCAAATATATCTCTTTTGTAGTTGATTTTCCATGAATACTTGTATCTCTTCTCTTTTTTCTCTTAACAGTAAATACACTTTCCCCTTCCTTGGTACAAATCTCTCTTTCAACTCTATCAAATGGTTCCATAGCTTCCTAGTGGGCATTCTTTCCAATTCTTCCTTCCCAAATACTTTCTTTCACTTTCAGAATTGTTATTGATAGACAGTAAATGTCCTTAGTGATCACCCAAGGTGGATGTTCAAGAAGAACTCAATAGGGTTCTTTGTTGGATTGGACTACTACTTATACTATTCTTATAGTAGCTGTACTACTATTAGTCTATGGTCATATGTTCTTCCAGAACATTCCATGATCACTTGACCTTGTCATGTGATCTGATTACCTAAGTTCCCATGCTGTTTATATCTTAACCCCTTTGTATGATTAAGTGCTTGAATGTGCAGGAACCTATTTTCTTTTTGGGGCTCTCATAACATAGCCCCTCCTTCAAGTTTCCTTGTCCCAAGGAATTTTTCCATCGACTCCAGTTCTTGTCCCATCTTTTTTCCCTTTCTCTTTCATACTTCCTTTTTCCCCAACTATATAACAATTTTGCTGTGAACTCCCTAGGTAATTTCTAACTGAATTCCTTTTTCTCTTCTTCTAGCTTCTGTTGCCTTAGTTTCTCAACCTCCTCTCTATATATCCTCTTGAACTCTTCTACCAGCTCTTTCATGTTCTTTAAGTTTTTCCTATTCTCCCAAGTATCTTCTTCTGCCATATACCCCTTCCACCTCACCAGAAACTTTTCCTTCCCCCTAATCATTCTTTTGTTTAAGATTTTTTCTATCTTGAATTTCTCCTCCCCTTCAATAATGACCTGTTTTGGCAGTATCTTCTTCTGTCCCTCTACCTGCAGTTTATAGAGTCGTACTCTACTTATGTTGACTACAGGGTGTATTTTAATAGATTTAGGTAGTTCTAACTCTATTGTGTTACTAGAGACAATTCCCTTGACTTTATAGGGGCCCACAAAACACTCTATTAGCTTCTCTGTTCTTCTCCCTTTTATCTGCTATTTCAAGTCCTTTGTACTTAGCAGTACTAAGTCCTCTACTTTGTATTCCTCTTCCTCTCTTTGCCTTCTGTTCACAAATTTCTTCATTTTCTCCTGCACTTTCCCTAGCACTGCTTTTGCTTCCTCCTGGATTTTCTTCATTCTTTCCACAAATCTTCCTGCTGCTTTGTACTTTCCCTTTCTTCTCCCCTCAAATCCCATTCTTGGATCTTGACCATAGTTTGCTTTAAATGGTAATATTTTTGCTGCTGCATGAATTTTGTTATTGTATGCAAATTCCGCTGTTCCTAACCAATCTGGCCACTGCTCTTGTCTATGGTCAATGAAGACCCTTAGATATTGCTCTAACTCCTGGTTTATCCTTTCTGTCTGCCTATCTATTTGAGAGTGATAGACTGTCAAAAGTTTTGTCTAGATTCCCAACAAGTTATTTAATTCTCTTATCATTCCCACCACAAACTACACTTCCCTATCTGATATGATACTTTCTGGAAGTCTGTGTAACTTCTATATATGATCTCAAAACAGCTTTGCAAGTCCCTCTGCTGATGTTTTCTCTGTTGTCGCTATGAAATGTGCCATTTTGCTAAAGTGGTCGCATACTACTAGGATAGTATCATATCTCTAAGCTAATAGCAGTTTGGTGATGAAGTCTACTGAGATATGGCTCTATGGTTTTTCTGGGATTACATTGGGCATCAGCTTTTCTGCTGGTGCTTTGCTTCGATTCTTGTATCTTTGGCACACATCACATCCATCTACATATCTTCCCACCTCTTTTGTTATTCCTTGCCACTAGTAATTCCTAGCAACCAACTCTGTCATCTTCCATCTCCCTCCATGCCCTCCTACTGGGGTGTTGTAATACAATCATATTATCTCTCCCCTGAGTTCTCTTTCTGGCACGTATATTATCTCTCCCCTGAGTTCTCTTTCTGGTACGTATATTCTTTCTTCCTTCATTACTATCCCATCTTCTATTTTCCATTCTTCATCTTTCAACATTTTTATTCCTGCCCTCTTCAACTCTTCTACTGCTTTTACTACCTTTTCATCCCCTTCCTGTGCCTTTTTGATTTTTTCCTTTAGGTTCTCTTCCTCTATTATCATTTCTGTTCTCCTAATCTATTCTGGCTTTATCAATTTCTGATCCTCATTGTTCTTTTCCACTCCCTCCTACCAGTCTGGTCTCCTGCTTAATCCATCTACCTTTCCCATGCTCTTCCCTAGAACATGTTTTAGTGCAAAATTAAATTGTAATAGGTATAGGGCCTATCTTGCTTGTCTATAGTTTAATTTTTGGCTTGTCATAAAATACTGGAGGTTCTTATGGTCTGTTTAGATTTCAAATTCGGGTTTCGCTCTCTCCAAATAGTGCCTCCATGTCTCTAGATATCTAATAACTGCTAGTATCTCCTTATTATGAATTTTATAATTTCACTCTATGGCGTTCAATGATTTAGAGATGAAGGCCACTAGCCTTTACTTCACATCCTCACACTTTGTTGACAATACTCCCCCTGTTGCATAGTCTGAGGCATCTGCTTCCACTCTTATTTCCCTATCAATATCTGGGATTGCTAAGACGGATTCTGTGGTGAATACCATCTTAAGTCTTTCAAATGCCTTCTTCTATTCCTTTTTCCATTTCTATTTCTGCTTCTTCCTGACCAGCATATGTAGCGGTGCTACTATCCTAGCAAAGTTTTTTATAAACCTCCTGTAATAGTTGGCAAGACCTAAGAACTTTTGTACTTCTTTGATGTTTCTGGGTGCTAGCCAGTTCAGTACTCTCTCCACCTTTTCCTTCTGCATTTCCACTCCTCTTGGACCGATTACTACTTCCAGAAATTCTATCTCTCTTACTTTCCATTTACACTTTTCTGGTTTCATGAATAGGTCATTCTCTTCTAGCCTTTTTAGTACCTCTTCTACTAACTCGTTATGTCCTTCTTCAGTGTCTGTGGCTACCAGGATATCATCGATAAATGTTGCTATATCTCCTTGGTTTATGAGATCTCTAAACAGGTCATTCATCATTGTCTGGAAGGTAGCAGGGGAGTTTGTTAACCCAAAATACATGACTATGGGCTCATAAGCTCCAATATATGTTGTGAACACTGTCTTCCATTCATCTTCCTCTTTGATCCTGATGTTATTGTATCCCCATCTCAGGTCCAGCTTTGTAAACATCTTTCTCTTTCCTACTCCATCCAATATGTCTGTGATAAGGGGTAAAGGATACCCATTCTTTATCGTCTACTGGTTTATGTATTGATAGTCCTGTACCATTCTTCATGTGCTATTCTTTTTTGCCACAAAGTGTACTGGTAACATTTGGGGTGACTTGGAAGGTCGGATGTATCCTTTTCTCAATTGATCCTCTACAAATGCTTGCATTTCTTCCCTTTCTTCCCTCAACAATGAGTATATCTTTCCCTTTTTTGGTATGAACCCTTCTTTCAACTCTATGGCATAGTCCCAGGTCTTTTACACTGGCATTCTTTCTGATTTTTTTTTCCAAATACCTTCTCCTACTTCCAAAACCTTTTGGGCACTAATCTTCTCAATGTTTCTTTGTTCTCATTCTTCTCCACTTTCTTTACTTTCTTTTTCTTCCCTTCTTGCTTTCTCTTTCCACATATAGGTGGACAACATATTATTCCTACTTCCCCTTTTTCCCAATCTATCTCTGGATTATGGGCTGCTAGCCACGGCATTCCTAGTATCACTTCTGTTTTTCCTAAATTACATACATTTATCCTTGCCCTCTCCATATGTCCCTTGAAGAATATATTGCACTCTACCTGGTGCGTTATAGCTCCCCCTGCATTTACTGTTCCATCTACATTTCTAACCAACAGGGGTTTCTTTAGCTTCTCTATTTTAAACCCCTTTTCTTAGACAAAGGTTGTATCTATGAATAGACCTGTTGCCCCGCTATCCAGCAATGCCCTTACTGCTACCCCTTCGTGGTTTTCCAGCTTTTCTAGCCCCACCTTCATCCAGACTTCTTTTAGCAGCTATAGAGTACACTGCACATCTTTTATTCTCTCAGTTGTATTGGTGCAATTGAATTTATTTCCTAGCTTTTCTGGGTGCAATACACTGTATAGGTTATTGGAGGCCAGCCAAGAGCTTACTGTCCTCCATTTTCTTTTGCTGACTCCTATGGCATTTCCACTACCCTTCCTTTATGCCTTTCCCAATAATTTTTGGCCATATGGCCCCACTTCCCACACACATAGCATGTCCTGTTCCCTCCTCCTCCTCTGTCTATATCTATTGTATTTGGGTCTCTCCTTGGACCCATTTGAGTAAGTGGGTGGTGAGGCCACAAGGTGTGAGGTCACCGTTGGGTATTGAGTTCTTATATTATTGATAGACAGTGAATGTCCTTAGTGATCACCCAAGGTGGATGTCCAAGAAGAACTTAATGGGGTTCTTCATTGGATTGGACTACTACTTATACTATTCTTACAGTAGCTATACTACTATTAGTCTACAGTCATATATTCTTCTAGAATGTTCCATGATCACTTGACCTTGTCATGTGATCTGATTACCTAAGTTCCTATGCTGTTTATATCTTAACCCCTTTATATGATTAAGTGCTTGAATATGCAGGAACCTATTTTCTTTTTGGGGCTCTCATAACAATGCACCTATCTCCTACAATTATATGACCCTTACTAATAACTATATATATATTACATAATCCTTCCCACACTATTTATATCTTTCCCACATTGTATTCTTGGATATTTCCCACCAAGTTGATGAACATATGAGAAATAGTTTTTTTCTTAAGAGTCGTCTTATAACAGATAGATTCCCTCCAGTCATTAGTTCAGTTTCCAGATGGTGCCCTCTTCCAGCCTTAGTAAAGAGCAGTACAAAGAGAACATGCTATGGTAGTTATATCCCCAGTGTATGAGTAAATGCACAAATATACTACTCTGAAGGACAATGAGAAGTAAGATGGATGGGTGATATTATAACAATATTAGTGAGAGGCTTTAGATAGAGTATGACCCCTGGAGATAGTAATGGTAAAGGGAAATGAGGACAATTATTCAAACATACTATAGTTGGTATTTTGTTGGTGAATTAAACTGGAAGTTGAATTTGCACTTATCCTATTACTAATGGATGACTAAGCAGCACAGACCTGTGGGAGCCACTATGTCTGGCGATGCAGAAACCAGATAGAACTAATAGAACTAAT
>JAHTMQ010000188.1:0-82002 GCA_019327925.1 Leucocoprinus sp. KB1807203
GAGTGGTTCCAATTGGGCACAAGATCTAAATGACCATTATTCCACCTCTGGATTTATCTTTGATGTTGCTGGCAGCTCAATTTCATAGTCCTCCAAGAAGCAGCAAACTGTAGTGACTTCATCTGTAAAGGCAAAGTATATAGCATCTGTGAATGTGATCAAAGAGACTGTGTAGCTGTGTACCCTTCTCATAGAACTTGATTTTCCTCCAACTGCTGCAATGATCATTTTTGCTGACAGGGCTGCATTGCCCTTGCAAACAATCCTGTCTCTCACTCCTGGGCCAAACACATCAATATACAATATCATTTCATCCAGGAGCACATTGAATGTCAAGAGATTGGACTACACTATATCTCTACTAAGGAAATGATTGCAGACATATTCACTAAGGCTTTACCCAAGGACTCCTTTGAGAAGTTTTGAAATGAGCTAGGAGTGATGTCATTGGAATGATAACTCAACAAGTGGGAGTGCCGAAGTGACTATACAGAGTGGATTTTTCACTTTGTTATCTTTTTGCTAATATCTCCTACTCTGCTTATATTCTGCTCTTTCTTCATCATTCATTATTGTTACTTAGCAACTATTTTGCTACCCCAAGTTTCTCTCTCTTATTGTTCAGTAAATACAGACACATTGTCTACAGTACTTAAACCACTTGGATGTAAACCTGAGACCCAGTCTTTCTGTCTGGATCTCAGTCCAGCATTTCTAGCATCCGAGAATGTTCCTGTGCATACGCTGTAATGTGACTGAGGGGTATGCCTTATTAGAGGTTTGACTGTATGTGAATATAGCACAAAAAGACAGCACCATGGGAGACGATGTTCCTCAGCTTCATGATTTTCTTATGTATATGAAAATAGTGACTCAAAACAATCCCAGGAATGAATAGTTTTCTGCGCACATAATCTTATCTCTGAAATCATGTGACCTGGGGTCACGAGGAAAAATCTTCAATTCGGATACTCTCGTAATCTCAAAAAAAGGCAATGGAATACTCTAATGTCAAAGTTTATACCGTCAACGGAACGACTGCAGGGTCATCATCATCTCTTCCGGACTGGTTGACTCGTAAAAGAGCGGCAGCGGGAAGAGGCAAACGAGCAATACGAGAACAAGTGGAAGGAAACATAGAGCTCATTCAAGGTTTCGAGTTTCCTGAAGCTAGTAATCGGATTAAAACTACTCGAGACGGACACCATGTCATTGCAACAGGAACTTACAAACCTCAAATACGGGTTTGGGACCTGGATCAATTAACACTCAAGTTTGAGCGACACACTGATGCTGAAAATGTGGATTTTGTTGTGCGTGAGTTGTTTCCTAATTCGCTCCTCAAATGCCATTACCATATGGGTGTCCCCTTTTGCTGAAAGTGAGAAATATATTTTTCTCAGTGTCTATCCGAAGACTGGACAAAATCGGTACACTTACAAAACGACCGAAGTGTCGAACTCCATACCCAAGGCGGCTTCCACTATCGTACTCGAATACCTCGTTTTGGTCGTTCACTGGCTTACCATTTCACATCTTGTGACACTTACCTCTCCGCCTCTGGGAATGAGATATACCGATTAAATCTCGAACAAGGACGATTTCTGAAGCCCCTTTTGCTTGAAGAAGCCGGCGAAAATGATAGAGAAATACTCGGTGTGAATGTCATTGACATTAACCCTGTCCATCAGCTTCTTGGTTTTGGTATCGACGGGAATGGGACTACACAGTTTTGGGATCCACGCTCACGAGCAAGGGTAGGGACATTACGGCTACCAAATCAGAGACTTCTATCATCCACAACACAAGGTTCAGATGAGGTGTTGAGTGTCACAGCCATCGCATCGAGGTCAGATGGACTATCTTATGCTATCGGAACGAGTACAGGACATACCTTACTCTACGACATTCGTGCTACTCGTTCGTATGCGTGTAAGGATCAGGGTTACGGGCTACCTATCAAAAAGGTCATTTGGATAGAAGGTGGCAGCAGAATGGCAGGAGACGGTATGGTACTCAGTGCGGACAAAAAAGTAGTGAAAATTTGGGACCGAAATTCAGTGCGTGTTTCCACTCCGTTGCTCTCATATTATCTCGTCCTCACCATCCCACTTTAGACCTCAAGCAACTTCGTGTCAATCACACCTGCCAATGATTTGAACGACATCCACCACATCCCTGGCAGTGGCCTTTTAATGACTGCCAACGAAGGCATCCAAATGGCAGCGTACCACATACCTCAGCTTGGACCTGCACCGCGGTGGGCTAGCTTCCTCGAGAATATCACCGAAGAGATGGAAGATCAAACAGCACGTTCTGTGTATGAGGACTACAAATTTGTAGAACGCAATGAACTCGCAAGGTAAAACGTCATTTCTTCGTGGCTTGATCAACATCATTATTGAAGCTTTCGTCTCTTTTACGGTCAGACTGGGCTTGGATCATCTCGCTGGGACACCTATGCTCAAACCTTACATGCATGGTTACTTCATTTCTCTCAAACTATACGACGCAGCGCGTGTCATTGCCAATCCCTTTGCTTATGCCGAGCACCGCGAGAAAATCGTTCGCGAAAAGATGGAGAAAATGGCGGAGACCCGTATTCGCAGCAGGAAAGATGCCGGTGTCAAAGTCAACAAAGCACTCGCTGAGAAGGTTCTTAAAGAGGAAGAAAGGGCGAAAAAACGCGAAGAGAGGAAAAAAGCGAAGAAAGCTGCTGCTGCCACTGCTGAAGAAGATGGAGAGGACGTTGGTATGGAAGATGTGGAGGATGAGAGTGCTACGCAAAAACTCTCATTGCTCAGTGATCCCCGTTTCGCCAAAGTATTCGAGGATCCCGAGTTTGCGATTGATGAGAACAGTAGAGAGTATGCTCTACTCAATCCCTCGAATGTTGCCCAGAGAAAAGAGAAGACGGCGGTTGAAGATGAGGAGGACGAGAGCGATAAGATGTCGTCGGATGGTCTTGGTGACAGCGACAGTGAGAATAGTAGCAATAACGATAGTAACTCTTCCTCCGAGGATAGCAGCGATGCTGGTGGTATGTCAAATTTTCTAACCCACCGACTTGTTTCCTTTATTCACTATGGCGTCAGAACTTCAACCCCATGTCCGTACCCGTGTTTATCAAAAGAAGAACGAACGCGAACGTGAAGTTCGTGTACCCAAAGTTCATCTCGTACCAATGAGCACTCAAGGGACTCGAGGGGTGGACAAAAATGCCTCGTTCGGTCAACACTTGATCAATTCGAGACTGAAATCCAACCAAGTCCGTTTCACCAAAGAAGAGACTGCCGAACAAGGTGGAATGGAGATGACCTGGACTCCATCATCCGCCTCTGCCGCCATGGATGACATAGATGATGATTCGAGCAAAAAGAGGGGTTCCAGGGATTTGATGAAGAAAAGGAAAGGCACCGAGTCGTTTGGTGCTGGTATGGAACGAGGTGGTATGGACGAGGTCGAGATTAGAGAAACGGAGAAAAAGGGAAGGACTCAAAGAAGAAAAGGTATTCGGAGCGGAAGCAGGAACGTTTTTAGGAACTTGGGCTCTTGATGTCCAAGTGCTGGGTATATATATGTGTATATGTATATGTACATCTCGTCATCATTTCCCCTGACTTTTTTTTACATTTCTTGTGTGGCTCTGATAATCACCTTGACGGCCTCCTTACTATTCATCTTGTCTAATGCTTTTTGGAAGTCTTTAATGGGGTAAATGTCAGTTACCTAGACGGTACGATGTCAGCGAGTATGACTTTATTTTTTAAAGAAAAGTAGACGTACGATGCCCTTGACGTTCAATTTACCACCGTCAAGGTAAGCAAGGGCTCGAGGAAAGGCAGCTTTTTGTGCCAGAGAACCAATGATCTAATAATTCATAAGTGTTAAAAACGAGAGAGAGAGATTTATCATCGAGGCTCATAGATAATATATGAAAAAAGCCACACACGCACCCTGATCTCGTCTTGGAAAATCTTTGCAGGTGGCCAACGAACCATGGCGGAACTAGCATAGACGCCATAGATCATCAAAGTACCTCCCCTACGAACATAATGAATTGCGTCAGTCGCAACCTTCTCTGATCCAGTTGCTTCAACCTATATCAAAAGAAATGAGATGATAACAGGACATTGGAAGAAAAAAGAAACGAATGGGTTTCGGAGTAAAAGGTTTTGACACTCACGACGATGTCGAATCCGAAAGGATAATCTTTTTTGATCTGGTCCCATTGTGGATCTGGATTTTCTCGGTCCAATTCAATGACGACATCACTGGCATGGATATCCTTTGCGACCTGGGTTTTGATGCCTTTGTTGGCTGCGATCACCACTTGGGAGGCTCCGTTGAGTTTGAGAAGTTGTGAGAGTATTAGGCCTAATCAAAGGGTTTTTCTGTAAGAGAAAGAGAACGACAAAAGTGCACACGCGCATGCGTACCTGTAGGTCCGGCGCCGAGGATGAGAACATGAGCTCCAGGTGGCGCTTGAAGTCTTTCTACGCCATGAATTGCACAAGCTGTAGGTTCTGTCAAAGTAGCCTCGATATCCGTTAGATTGTGAAACTTGAAGACTTTGCGAGCACGTCTAAACAAAAACCCAAAGTGAAGAGAGAGAGGGAGAGTGGCGTCAATGTTTTTTTTGGTTGCTGATGGTATGAGAAAAAAAGGACGGACGACACCACGTATTCTGCAAACCCTCCTGGCAGTGTTACACCCAGGCCGTCAAAGTTGAGGCACATGATTTGGTTTCCGCGAACACAGAAGAAGCAATGACCGCATTCCTGAGGTGGGGTCGGTCGGTGGATTGGTTGGCGGTGGGGGTTATTTTCACATTGGATGTTGAATGTAAGTGGGTTATATATACAAGTGTCCCTGGATATGAGATATAAAAAAAAAGAGGGAACGGTAGTGTTCACCAAGATAGTAGGGTCTATCACCACGCGGTCCCCGACCGCGACATTGGTCACATCAGCGCCGATTTTCGATACGACGCCTACGATTTCATGGCCAGGGATAAGCTAAGCATAAAAAAACACAAAAGTTGAGATATTCCCCGCCTTTTCATTTCGCGATATGCGAGATCTCGTTAAAAAGAGAAGAAAAAGCTCACAGGAAACTTGGCCAGGAACTCGCCCTACAAAAATTACAAATCAGAGTTTTTTTCATCTTTCAGCCCAGAGAAAACATAGGTCGTTGAGACAAAAACCAACCTCGGCGACATGATGATCAGTGCCACAAACCCCAGTATAGGTGACTGTTCAAATCCCGAGTAGACATTCATTTTATCAGCCACGAATTCCACAGATGTGCGGGGTGTGTTTTTTTTTACCTTTTATGAGAACTTGATCAGAGGCTGTCAATTGTGGGATATCGGTATGTACGATTTCTAGATGACGCGGCTGTATTTGGGTCGTTGGAGGTGTAAAAGAGGATTCATAGGGGGTAACCTAACTGCATGCCAATAAGCAGCTTCCATGACCATCAAAAAGATAAGGGAGGAAAGCGTTGAGAGTCACGAGACCAGTATAGTTCAGTTAGCGGCATTTGTGGAAGGAATGGGACTACAGAGTTTTGGAGGGCTGATTGACGCCAATAGTGTTGGGGCTTGGAAAAACATTATCAATTCCACTCTCAGAAATTCCTTCTAGCCGACTCGAACGACTGACCTCGTCATTACTAGTGACGCGCTCTACCAACTGAGCTAAGAAGGACACAACACCCTCCCAACCCAGCCTTTATATATGATAAAAAAGATCAGAGATTAACTTTTCTTGCTCAAATTTTTTAATCTCTTCATCGAATCTATGACTGATTGCCTCGCAGGGGTGGTCGCACGACTCCAAAACCTCCCTTCGCTATCTCTCCCCACAGACTACCCACGACCCACCGAAGGCACCAGGCTCATCGAGGCTGCTCATGTCGCCGACTTGTCTACCCAAACTGCCAGTAGTCTCATGCGACTCGCCTTGTACACCGAGGACGACGACGGCGACGACGAAGACAACGACGACAAAACCCAAACCCAACAACCCCCCTCGGCATTCCATCTACTCCTGTCCGCTTTCGTCGTCCTCCTTCATCGCTACACCGGAGACACCGATATCGTAATTGGATCCTCGTCCGCGACCGTCCGTGAACCCCTCGTCCTCCGTCTCGCAATCGACCCTTCAGATCCCTTCTGGGCCATCGTCCGACGAGTGCAACAAGTCGAAAACGAGGCCGAGGCCAATGCGGTGCCGTTTGACACGTTGAGGCGTGCGCTTAGTAAAGGCTCACACGAGGCAGAGGAGGAGGAGGCTGCCCCCCTCTTTCGTGTGCGATTCTTTGACGAAACGGATCAAGTGAAGGACCCCAATTTCATTCGCACGACGCAGCTCACTTCTGACTTGACCATCTTCATCACACGGCCTCCAACCACAACGACCAGAACGTCCCTCGCTCCTCGTATTTCTCTTCGCATCATCTACAATTCCCTTCTTTTCTCTCAAAAGCGCATTTCCTATGTTATCGAGCAATTGTCGGTTCTTCTCCGCAAGGTCTCGTTGAATCCGCTCGCTCCTGTCGGTTCGGTTCCTCTCCTCACCCCTTCTCAATCTTCTGCGCTTCCTGTGCCTACGGTTGACCTTGACTGGTGTGGATGGAAAGGCGCCATCACCGACGTCTTCTCACTCAAGGCTCGTTCATATCCTGATCGGCCGTGCGTGATTCAAGGCGTACCCACAACTCATCGCCTTGAAGAGGTCGCTCAGAGTTCCGTGACCTATACTTATGGCCAGATTCGACGCGCCGCAAACACGCTCGCTCACCATCTCATAGCCGGGGGTATTCAGAGGGAAGAGGTCGTCATGGTTTACGCGCACCGGAGTGTGGAGCTTGTCGTAGCTGTCATGGCTGTCCTCAAGGCAGGCGCCACGTTTTCTGTCATCGGTAATGTGGATCTTAATCTCTATTTGCAAAATCTCACACTGATTGCTTTCAAGACCCTGCCTATCCTTCAAGTCGTCAAACTATCTATCTTCAAGTCGCCCAGCCTCGTGGCCTCGTTGTTTTAAAGGGCGCAGGCAAGATCAGTCATACCGTTCGCGAGTTCCTCTCGACTTCGCTGCAGATCCGCGTCGAAGTGCCCGCATTAGAGATTTTGCCCGACGGAACCCTCCTCGGAGGCGCTCCTGATCTCAACGCGGTGGACGTGCTGGCCGACCAAGTCCAGCTCGCAGACGTCGACCCCGACATCGTTCTTGGACCTGATAGCATCGGCACTCTGTCCTTTACGAGCGGAAGTACCGGCATCCCCAAGGGTGTCCGTGGTCGTCATTTCAGTCTTACCCACTTTTTCCCGTGGATGGGCGAGAAATTTGGTCTGAGCGACCAATCCAAGTTTACGATGCTGAGTGGAATTGCCCACGATCCTATTCAACGTGATAGTGAGAAGACCACCCTCCCAAACCCCACTGATGTTAACTATTTTTTTAATAGTATTTACGCCTCTTTTTTTCGGTGCTCAACTCCATGTACCGACGGCGGATGATATCGGGACACCGGGACGTTTAGCGGAATGGATGGCCAATCGCCAAGTGACGGTCACCCATCTAACGCCCGCCATGGGCCAACTCCTCTCTGCTCAAGCGACGGTATCGATTCCGAGTCTACGCGCTGCGTTTTTCGTGGGCGACATCTTGACGAAACGGGACTGTCTACGACTTCAATCGCTCGCTGAGCACGTTCGGATTGTGAATATGTATGGGACGACGGAGACGCAGCGGGCTGTTTCGTATTACGAGATTCCGTCGAGGGCGGAGGATGCGAGTTTTTGGTCGACGGAGAAGGATGTGGTACCTGCGGGTCGGGGGATGGTGGATGTTCAGTTGGTGGTGGTGAATCGGTTTGATAAGCGGGTACCGTGTGCGGTTGGGGAGGTGGGAGAGATTTATGTGAGGTCGGGTGGGTTGGCGGAAGGTTATTTGGATTCGGCGGCGACGGCGGAGAAGTTTGTGATGAATTGGTTTGCTTGTGAGAGTGGTAATGAGAGTGGTGAGGGTGGTTTGCCGGTGGTGGAGAGACGAGATACCCTTCGGGCGAGTGGTCAACCGGAATCAAAGTATTGGAAGGGAATACGCGATCGGATGTATCGATCTGGTGATTTGGGACGGTATCTTGTTGATGGGACGGTGGAATGTACGGGTCGAGCGGATGATCAAGTCAAGATACGCGGATTTAGGATCGAGTTGGGTGAGATTGATATGCATTTGAGTCAGCATGCGTTGGTGCGGGAGAATGTGACGTTGGTGAGGCGGGATAAAGATGAGGAGAAGATGTTGGTGAGTTATGTTGTGCCGTTGGAGGGACCGGGGTTGGATGGGTTTGCGAGTGAAGATGTTGGTGCTGGTGAGGAAGAGCAACAGCAGCAAGGTGCGCTTGAGGCGGGTATGAGGCGGTATAGGCGGTTGATTAAGCATATTCGGGAGTATTTAAAGACAAAGTTACCGAGCTATAGTGTTCCCTCTAGTACGTCACATCTTTTGTCGATATCTATTTTTATTAAAAACAACAGTGATCGTTCCTCTCAAACGGATGCCTCTCAATCCCAACGGCAAAATCGACAAACCCGCTCTTCCCTTTCCAGACACAGCCCAAGCATCCTCCTCCTCCTCTCATATCACACCTACAGCCGTCAATCCCACCGAACACAAAATGCAACGAATCTGGACGCAAATCCTACCCAACGCACCATGTCCGATCCCGCTCGACGAGAGCTTTTTTGATTTGGGCGGTCACTCGATTCTTGCGACGCGGTTGATTTTTGAGATACGGAGTGCGTTTGTGGTGGATGCGCCTTTGGGATTGGTGTTTGAGCAGTCGACGGTGCGGGGTCTTGTTGCTGCTGTTGAGGCTTTGAGAAATGCGGATTTGGGGTTGGGTTATCAACAGCAGCAGCAGCAGCAGCAAAAGCCTATGCTGGCGGCTGAGGAGGAGAAGGCGGTCAAGTATGGACAAGATTATATTCGACTGCGAGACGAACGACTGAAACGGACGTATGCCCCGCTTCCATCTGATGGAAAACAGAGACGGTTGACGATCTTTTTGACGGGAGCGACGGGGTTTTTGGGCGCGTTTGTGTTGAAGGAGTTGTTGGGGAGAGAAGGGAGGGTGAACAAGGTGATTTGTTTGGTGAGAGGAGCTGATGATGAGCAGGGGATGGCGAGATTGAGAGAGGGTCGAAGGATAGAGGGGTTTGGGATGAGAGGTGGGTGAGGGAGGGGTGTGTGGAGGTGGTCGTTGGGGATTTGGGAGTGGCGTTGTTTGGGCTTGGGCGGGAGAGGTGGGAGAGGGTTGCGGGAGAGGTTGATGTGGTGTTGCATAACGGTGCCCTGGTATGAGCATCATTCTCTTCTTCTATTTGATTGATGGATGTTTATTAGGTTCATTGGGTGTACCCTTATGAGCGGTTGAGGGCGGCGAATGTGATGGCTACGCTCACAGCCATTGATCTAGCGAGTACGGGTCGACCCAAGGCGCTGGTGTTTGTCAGTTCTACGTCGGCGATTGATACGCCACACTATGTGCACCTTTCGGAGACGTTGGCTCGGGGCAGCTCGGGATTGCGGGGTATTCCTGAGAGTGATGACCTTGAGGGGGCCAAGGTCCATTTGAAGACGGGGTATGGGCAGACCAAGTGGGTGTCTGAGAAGCTACTGCTTGAAGCGGGGAAGCGGGGACTGGCTGGATATATCGTGCGACCTGGCTATGTTGTCGGTGACTCGAGGACGGCCGGTGAGTCTTTTTTTAACCTTGTTATTTTCTGGGTGTGACTCAGGGGTAGTGACGAACACGGATGATTTCATATGGCGGATGGTGAAGGGATGTATCCAATTGGGGGTGGTACCGAATATCAACAACACGATCAACATGGTGCCGGTGGACCATGTAGCGCTGTGCACGTCATTGGCGGCTGTGTCATGTGTGGGCAATGATATGAGGGTGCTGCATGTGGAGGCATCGCCTCTGCCGACGTTTAATTCTGTGCTTTCGGTGCTTTGGAAGTATGGGTATGCTGTTGAGGGGTGTGAGTATGTGGAGTGGCGGCTGAGGCTAGAACGGCATGCTGTTGAGGATAATGCGCTTTTCCCGCTTCTGCATTTTGTGCTGGATGATTTGCCGACGAGTACGAAAGCGCCGGAGCTGGATGATCGGAATACGAGGAGGCTGTTGGAGGAGGAGGGGGAGGTACAAAGAAGAGTGTGGATGATGAGCTTATGGGCAAGTATCTTGGGTGGCTGGTCGGTGCTGGGTTTTTGCCGCGTCCGTTGGATGGGAAGGCGTTGCCTGTGATGAATGATGGTAGGGTCATCAGGGCGAGTGGACGTAGTGGGATGTGAGGAATCGAAGCAGTTGAGGAATGATCTCATAGTAACATGGTATCCAGTCTGATATATGATAGTTGGATCTCATATAGTATCCAGTTTAACGAATGATACTTGGATCTCATAGATTCACCGATCACGGGATGTGCCGAGGGTATATAATCGTCACAAAAAAAAAGTGGTGCGAGAGAGGATGCTCGTGCTGCGGCCAGCGTACGTGCCAATTGAGACGATTGTCGTGTTTTTTGTGGGAGGGACGCTTGCTTATTTCCACATTCTCGATGCGATCAAGCACTCTGCTTTTCTTTCCGCTCCTGCTCTCCCTCCTGCCTATGCCCGCCTGAGTCCCCGCTCTCCTCTCCTCCAGGTGTCTCCCGCTGACTGGCACCTGGCCCGTGCGCACTCTCCCTCTGCCGCTCTCGATCTCGTCTCCCTTGTTCTTCCTCCCAGCGACCCTGCCCTCGCTGCCCGCTTCGTCGCCCATCTCACCACAGCCCTGCCCTCATCCACCGGCCACACCTACCACTCCCTCTGCTTCCGTCCCTCTAATGCCTCCTGCTTCGCCCACCACCGCTTCAACTCCCTCTCCCTCGCCCTCGCCGACGTCGACTGGCTCCCCGCCCTTGCCCCCGACGCCCTCCTCTTCTCAGATCCCTCCGGCGTCGAGTTCCGCGTCGCAGGCCCCCACGTCTCCATCGAGAGCATGCGCACCCCCACCTGGGTCGCCTATGCTGCCTGCACCCTCGTCGAGCGTTTCTGGCTGCTCGCGAAAAAAGCAGACTCGCTCGACATTCTCCTCGTCCTCGCCGGCTACATCCTCATGCACATCACCTTTTTCCTCCTCATCGCCCGTTCACGCAGACTCGGCTCCAATTTCTGGCTCCCGCTTGCTATCTTGTCGACTGGCATCCTCGCGCTGCTCCTCGCGCTTCCCCTCGCCATGGCTCTCCGCATTCCCATCGATCCTGTGTCTCTCACGGAAGCCCTGCCTTTTCTCGTCTGCACCATCGGCTTTGACAAGCCTCTCAGATTCGCCCGCGCCGTCTTCACCCATCCCCATGTCATCGTCTCTCCCGTCCCCGGCGCCAGCTTGAAACCCGCTCCAAGAATCGTCACCGAGTCTTTTGCCAAAGTCTACCCTCCCATCATCCGCGACTATGTCCTCGAGATCGCTGTCCTCCTCGCCGGTGCCTATTCTGGCGTCCGTGGCCTCAGCCAGGTCTGTGCCCTCGCCGCGATCGTCCTCGCTGTAGACTGTCTTCTCCTCTGTACCTTTTTGGCTGCCGTCCTCGCTATCATGATCGAGGTCTGTCTCTTTCTTTACTTTCCTTGTAAAACTCTCAATCCCTGCTAGGTTCGACGCATCTCAACCGCTAGAGCTATCTCTAAATCTTCATCTACCGCTACTTCTCTCCATTTGAAACCCGTCTCTGCCGCCTCTGGCAAACCCTCCGCTTTGGCTTCCCCCCGTATCTCACCGCCCCTCTCCGCCTCCAGCAGCTACACTAAGCTTTCTGCGATCTTGGGCAAAAAAGGGTCTGCTTTGGACCCCACCCTCCGTCTTCAAGACCTCAACAAGCAGAGCAATCCAGTCGCAAGACTCAAGTTGCTACTGGTCCGTTATCTTGCCTTTCTTTCCCAAAAAAATCTCATCTTGATCCTAGATCGCTACCTTTACGGTCCTTCATGTTCTCAATCTCATCACCCCGCTCAACACCACTTCTCCTGCTGCCACTTCTTCTCACATTCGTCCCGTTGATCTCAATGCACCCGCTCTCGCCCCCGTCTTCCAGGCACTCGTTCAGGAACAGGAACAGGATGTGTGGGTCAAAGTCTCTCCTCCTCTTCATATCCGTGTCGTTCAGCATCCCTCCGTGGGTGCAAGGCCTTCCTTTTTTGCCCTTGAGCAGTACGCACCTGAAAGGAACAGACCTACGGCCTCCGAAGTCATCGAGCGTTTCATGTCGAGTTGGACCAGCCTCGTTGGTGATCCGATCTTGTCAAAGTGGATCGTCGTCTTGTTGGCTATCAGTATCTCCTTGAATGGGTTTTTGTTAAAGGGCCTCGCCCTCGGCTTGCCCAGCGTCTCGTTGGTCATGTCCAGGATCGCCAAGGATAAGGGTGGTGTTCGCTTTGAGGAGAAGCCTGCCCACGATCCCCCGAGTGATCTTCCCTCTATTTCTTTTTCCCCCTCTCCCCCAAGTGATCCTCTTCCTCTTCCTCCTCGTGCTCCTTCCCCCCCTTCTCCTCTTCTCCTCTCTCCTCCCCCAAGTGCGCCCGTTCCTCTACCTGTTCACGTCCCCAAACCCACAAAACCCGTCGATCTTCCCATGTTCATCCTCGAAGACGTCGGCAGACGTCTCGTGGAAGCAGCAGCCCTCGATACCCCACCGTTGACCGACTCCCGTGCTCCCACACCACCGCCATACTCTTCTTCTACTTTAAGCATTCGATCGTTGAACGAGTGTATCAATGTCTTTGAGAATGGGCCTAGGCCTCTCAGTCTGAGTCTGAAGACATTGAACGATGAAGAAGTGATCTTGTTGGCTCAGAATGGAAAGATTGCCATGTATGCTTTGGAAAAGGTTCTCGGCAATGACGAGTTGGAGAGGGCCGTCAGGATCAGGAGAGCTCTAGTTTGTAAGTCGTTTTCAACAGATGTCTTTTCGTATTCATGACTATTTCCCCATCAAGCTCGTCAATCAAGGACCCGGACGCTTGAAACGTCGGATATTCCCATCTCCAATTATGACTACTCGCGTGTTCTCGGTGCTTGTTGCGAGAACGTGGTTGGATATATCCCGCTTCCTCTTGGTATCGCTGGGCCTTTGACCCTCGATGGTCAGATGGTTCCTATACCTATGGCTACAGCTGAAGGCACGCTTGTGGCGTCGACATCTCGTGGATGCAAAGCGCTCAATGCGGGTGGAGGTGTGACGACGGTTCTGCTTCAAGATGCGATGACGCGTGGACCTGCTATTGAATTCCCATCTGTGGTTGAAGCTGCACGAGCGAAAGCGTGGATTGCGTCCGAGTCAGGCTATGAGCTGCTCAAGACGGCGTTTGAGACGACGTCGCGGTTTTTGAGGTTGCAAGGGCTCAAGACGGCGTTGGCGGGTCGAACGTTGTTTGTGAGGTTTACGACGTCGACGGGGGATGCGATGGGTATGAACATGATTTCCAAAGGGACCGAAAAAGCGCTTCAAGTCATGCAAGCGCAGTTTCCAGAGATGGTGACGCTGGCGCTGTCGGGGAATTACTGTACGGACAAGAAGCCGGCGGCGATTAATTGGATTGAGGGACGGGGCAAGTCGGTGGTGGGGGAAGCGGTAGTGCCAGGGGAGGTGGTAAGGACGGTGTTGAAGACGACGGTGGAGGCGTTGTGTGGGTTGAATGTGAAGAAGAATTTGGTGGGGAGTGCGATGGCGGGGGTGGTTGGGGGTGGGTTTAATGCGCATGCTGCGAATATTGTGACAGCGGTGTTTTTGGCGACGGGTCAGGATCCTGCGCAGAATGTGGAGAGTTCAAATTGTATGACGTTGATGGAACCGTATGTGATCAGCCCTCTCTAAAAAAAACTGATTATTGATTTTTTTGATAGGACGAATGGAGGTGAAGATTTATTAATCACCATCACGATGCCTTCCATTGAAGTCGGTACCGTCGGAGGCGGGACGGTGTTGGCGCCTCAACAAGGAGTATTGGAGATGTTGGGCATCAAGGGCGCGCATGGGACGCGGCCGGGGGAGCATGCGCAGAGGTTGGCGAGGGTGGTGGTGGGTGCGGTGATGGCGGGGGAGTTGTCGTTGATGAGTGCGCTGGCGGCGGGGCATTTGATGAGGGCGCATATGATGCATAATAGGAGTTTGACGAGTACGCCTGTGGGCTCGAGGTCTGTCACGCCTGGCGTGTGAAGGAAGTAAGTGTGTGTGTATGGGAGGTATTTATTTGTATATATATTTTGAGGAGGGAGTGGGATTTATTTGATTTTTTCTTGGGAACATGCTTTTTTTTAGTTTAATCTTGTTTGTAATGAGTGTGAATATGGGCTCAATATGTAGCTTGCGAGTAGGGGAGGATCTCCCAAAAACAATACAACAATTTTACAATACTAGATATAGAACAGGCCAACAGCATTGACTGACTTGTCACTACTGTATACAACCGATTCATCGATAACCCAACAAGAACACAAACACAAATGAAAACCCATCAAGAGACCGTATATGAAAAAAAAACCAAATAGATCATCAAAAAAAAAGGTGAAAAAAGGTGGACTAGGAAGGCCCCCGACTGAGCTCCACGCCTACTTTTTGGACCAGTTGCATTCCAAGGGGTTCAAACACCTCTTTCCAGAGCTGTCGTCTCCTCCTTCCTTCAAATATACACGTCGACCGTTCGCCCGTCTCGCCTTCCGGTCCAAAGACGAATACTTTATCTTCGTTCCACGGCGCTTCACCGTTCGCGAACGCGATCCATTTCTCCTGGATCGTATCTCTCACGCGTGCGTAAGAGAAGGGATCTACGACGTATGTGTCCCATTCTTCTTCAGATGTCGAGGAGCCCCATGATCGTCGTCGTCGTTCACTGTCAGTCTCTTCTTCTTCGTCAACGTTGTCAACGTCGTCATCGAATGAACAATCATAGCAACACGCATCTGTCGAAGAAGGAAGAAGACTAGTCGCTGATTTAATCTTGGGCAGAGGGACATTGTCAAAGAGGTAAATAAGGTCAGCCACATGGTGCGGAACACCACGCGAAGGACCCTCTTGATCAAACACATATCGCCACACATTACGTCCACCTCGTTCTCGTTTCGCATTCCCTGCAATAATCTCCGCTGGCCAAGCTACTCGAGCATCATTCACGAGCTCAAAAAGACGCTCGGGAAGCTCGTCATCAGGCGTGCAGCTACTGATTTCGAAAGCGCGGAGGAGGTTGTTGGCTTTGGTCAGAGATTGGATGCAGGCTTTGAGGCGGCGAACGACGGCTGGGCCTGTCCATGTTGAGATTGGACCTGACCATAGCATAGAGTCACTACAGCAGTCTCCAATGATGAGCGGTTGCAGGTTATTGAGAGCCTGAAGATTGGGAATCAGGGGAGTAGAGGTGGAACGTGATTCCCGTAGACGTGACCGACTGCGACTACTGCGACGAGGTGGAACATCCTTCAAAGGAGAAGCGCTCTCCTTCTCGCTACGGGAGGAAGGATTGTGGTTGAAATACTCATGCCAGTCTTTCCGGAAAAACTCCCCATCGTCTATCACTCGATGCAGTGATCGCATTTCAACAAGTTTTTCAACGTCAATGGTTCGCAGTTCGTCAACAGAAGACACATGAAGCGCCGACTGTATCCTCGACAAATGACAACCAGCTCGGGCCACATTGGGCAGGTAGGACTCAATGATGGCACTCTGAATGATGGCACGGCTGAACAGAGGGCGCGTCTGGTTTGCAACTGAGAGCAACTGATAGACGATGTCCATCGCACCAGAAGACTCGCCGAAAAGTGTCACGTTTTCTGGATCACCGCCGAAACCTTGAATGTAGTGATGAATCCATTCCAGGGCCTTTCTCTGATCATTCAGACCTGGGTTGAAGATGAATATCGTTATCGTACACACCAAATGCAACACGACTACCACGCACCGTAATTTCCGGATCCGGTATCGCCACCGGCCAGATTATCCTCACGGATAACAGGACTAAAGGCGAAACCGAGCAAACCTAACCGAAAGCTATGCAAAACTTTGTCAGCCGTTAAATCATATACCAATGCCTGCTTACTTTATGCTGACAAGAATTAGAGGTTTTCCTATTTCCATGCCCTTGCGCACAATGGCTCCGCCATCATAAATCCATGATGAACCACTCCCTCTATCTCCGCCCCTAGGACTATATTAAGCTGAGCGCGTATAGAAAAAAGGCGTGCAGACGTACCCATGTATCCAAACCATGACCGGAAGGCGAGAATGTAGAGTGAGTCCAGCGGGGCATGTAATATTTAAATTGAGACATTCGAATTCATCGTGCTTGAGAGTCTGGAGGGGAATATCTGCATGGTCAAGACCAAAAAGCATTTCCTCAGTGACCTTGCATTCTTGGGACTGCGGGCAGATAGGCCTACGAGAGAACGACTAGGTGAGCATGTGTTAACTGCAATGCGCAAACGAGGAATCGCACCCATGTTTTGAAGCAGGCGTTATGGCAGGGTATGTATTGAACAGTTTTGACTGGCGAAAACGTGCGGGTATCGAAGCATACTTGATACCAAGATACTGGTGTATCGAGGCATGAGGAGTAGAGGCCACATGGTTGATACCGCAGAAAGTTGTGTCAAGAGCAGCATGGTGAAGTTTTGGATACGGCTGAGACAGGTTGTGGTCTTGTACGATAGGCATGCTGCATAGAAAACCAAGCCTCCCACGGAACGAGAAACAAAGGGAAGGCTCTATTAGTTCAATAAAGGGTATGAAGGAATAGGGTCAGGATGGGAGAAAAACAAACACTCTTCGTGGAAGACTCAAGTCCCATGCTGATTGATCGACTCCGACGGTTTTAGGAGCTCTCGACCAAAAACAATGTTCGTTTTCCAAGATAGGAAGGTCCCAATGCAGATCACGCGTGATGGATCGGGTTGTTCCGATTTCGTGTGGTTTTGGTGAGCGCCGGCTGAAATGGATATTAGAAATTGGGACGCTGTTTGTAACATCCCTCCCTGGAATCGAGGGGGGTTTGAAGTGATTGGAATCAAAACAAATGACTTGTACTCACTACCGAATTTGATCTCCGGGCTCGACGGTATCGGTCCAATGTGCAGGCACTTCAATCTGCGATTTTATTGATCCTCTCAAGGTTAGTCTTTTTTGAGAGACGACATTCATATAAGCCTAGTCCAGGCGTGTAAGATCGAAACACCTGTAATAAGAGCACGATGCACTCACCTTGTGGATCGGAGCCCTAAAATTGATGTTCCAGGGTGTAGAGTCAAAAAAGCAGGTAAGCTATCAAACTGATAGCATCCATAATCACATTGTGCACAGACGTTTGGTTGAAATTTACAAAACATCAGAAGCACTGGGCATTAAATAGCACTGGAGGACTGTAAGTTTATCAGATCGTACTGGACTAGCTCTGCAAGATAGAGATCTTAATCCTAGCAAAGAGAAAAAAAACTGTCCGAAGGTGGATGTGATGGTATGAATGACAAAAAAAAAGTCTTCGCATCATTGTCTTGATCAAGCGAGCATCTATCGGCTCTGATTGGTTCTTTCATTTGTTTACCTATCTCACGCTCATCTAAGATGGATCACCAGATAAACTGGCTCGTAAATTCATGGGATATTTGCGAAGGGACTGAACCAACAAAGGGATGTCTTTTGGTGAATCTCATCTTCTCACATGCTACTCAGAAATATTCAAGAGGACCCTTGATGAACTCTAGTGAATTACATGCCTTTTTTTGCTCCAAAATCAATCACTGCGGGAACAAAAACAAAATTCACTCTATTCCATCAACCTAACAATAAACTCGAAAAAAAGTAATCTCTCAACCTACATGAACAACTCGTCATATATATATATATATATCACAGCATCCGTCTTAAATCCGTTCATACTTGCAAATATAAGCCCGCGCATTCAGAACTTCGTCCAGCGATGCCACTCGCACACTAGTATCAGAAATAAATGCCCATTGTCTTGTTGTCGTTGTTGTCATTGTTGTTTTCTCCCCCGCTGAGGAAGAGCGTTTCTCGTTCTTCAAGTCTGCACTCTCATCAGAACCTCCCTTCTCCTCCAACTCTGCATTATGAACTTTGAAATCATTGACTCCACGATCGCCATGAACATCCATCAGAGGTGGTTTGTCGGGTAAGGCGACGTAGGAGACATAATGTCCACTTAGCTAAATTCACGTATGAGGCTCAAACTATGATAATTCTTACACATTGGACCAAAAAAACTCACCATGTCTCCAATATGTACCATAACAGCGTAAAGTCGATACAAACACCTTCCGTCCTCATCTCTTGTCCCATTCCGTCTACACGATCGACTCTCTTTATCCGACTCAACAGTATCTTCCTCTTTCACCGGCTCCAAGAACGGACTCAAGTCCAAACATTCAGGAAACGACACGTCTCGAGTTTCGAGCTCCCCGTGGTGCTTCTTGTTGATCTAAGCTGTCTGATTGAAAGTCGTCGTCTGGAGACCGGTACATGTGACATCCGTCGAGCCTGAAAATATGGGTCAACCTATCTGCTTGATTGTTTCCCTAATTACTTGCTCACCAGCAGTTGAAACATATTGCGCCCCAGTGGCCCACTGTCCTAAACTGGAACATTGAAATGAGTGATGTGAGACGTAATACTCTCGAAAATTGGCTGACCTATCAGCAACGGCTACTGCATCTGAAAGTCAGTAAATTTTAGATTATACGTAGTGTCAAATCACTCACCAAAGAGCTCAGTACCAGGAACAGCGCGATTAATGTAAACCATGGCATTATCAGTTGAAAGGAATAGTAACATTCGTTATGACAGGTGAGTTCCTTGCATCCAGCACAGCTGTGTAAGGAGGGCGGCCACCATTAATATTTATCCTCCATGGTTGACACGTCTCAAGTGTCCCACCCAATGTGATGTTGGAGGATATACTGAAATCTTGGGAAGGAGAAGGAACAACACAGTCAGTGAAGTCAGGATCTTTTATGAACATCAATTAAGTGGCATCTTTCTGTAAAGAACCTGAAGACTTACTCTTAACTACCTCATATATCGAAGCTCCTGTACCACCAGTATTTCCCAATGAATCCACCATCTGCAGTATCAGTCTCGTACCTGCCAAATTGAATGTGAGTAGTCATTCATAAAACGATCAAGAACCTCTCTTCACCGATCGGATGCTGTGGAAGCCAGGAAAGAGTGTTGTTGTCAACTCCAACAAGTGTGGTAAGTGGTTGACCACTATCTGGAAAGGCCATCATATAGTAAGGAGGAGTACCAGAATAGTTCCCAGCGGTTGAATTCTGGGGATTTGGGAAGACGACAAGACTGAAGTTTTGACATGACGGTAAATTAACCGACAGAAACTAGAGAGCGAGTCAGACTTCATATACATTGGAGAGTCCAAGGTAAGGGTATACTCACGTCCGTTTTAAACTTCCAACCAAATGTCTGGACGGAATTCTTCTGCCCAAGTGTACGCAGGAAGAAGAATGACAAGATAAGAACACGCAGGAGAAATTGTCGAAGTAACTGCATTCTGGGAAGGCGGGCCTTGTACGAGCCTAACACAGAATGGAATCCCCTTATGCAGCCTTCGCTAAGCAGCGCCAGGGAATACGTCAAAAATCAGAGGCCCTCATATATGGCTCAGCGCCCATGTTGGAAGGACTGTCAAGGGGACCCGGTTTTCCCATGAAGTGAGAGGTGCAGCAGAGAGAATACTAGGACAAAAGAGAGATGTAGCCTGTATTGATTGATGATGCCCCTTGATGAAATGATGAAACACCTGAATGAGATTCTATTGGAGTAGTCTGATCATCCGCGGACAGCCTTCCACCCGTACATCAGAAATAACGGCAAGGAAAGGAAACGTCACCTTTTCAATTGCCTATGCAAAGATGCTTTTGTTGTAAGTGAGGCTGTTGATGTTCGTTTCGTCTCCAAATCCTCATGTTACTCATTTGAATCAACAATTTATTACAGTTCGCAGTCCATGCCTCCTGTTACTCATCATTTCGGATGAGTATTTATTACTTATCTAATTTACCAGGTGATTAGTAAGCACATAGTTATGCCATGTAGCACAATGAAACCTCGGTTCAGCACTTACTGAGGATTTATTCTGACAGATCGCTTACTCATCTTTCTGTAATAAAAGCTTTGTCCAATCCCAAGACCATCATACTTGTCACAGACACCAGAGTCGAACCCCAACCCTACCTCCAAGCTGGGTCCATAGCAGCTGGCTGGAAATCAGGCTTTCACACGGCGGGCATTTAACTGTCATTTAGGCGCAACTGTCAAGTCATTTGTTACCTGATCTGTCAAGTCGATCAAAAGTCACACATGCATGACATTTTAAAAAAATTGAATTTCAACAATTTATAACGCAGTGTACGTACACAGTCCATGGTAGTCTACTGACTTAAGGCTGTATCGGGTTCAATCACTGCCCCTAATGCCGAACTTGTGGCTAGGAATTAGTAAAGCTCCAACCTTTGAACCAATCAGATGATAGCCGTTACAGACTTCCTGTGTTATGATCTTAAACTCGAGAGCGGACGTTATGTACGCAGAACCAGACCAAAGTTAAGGCAACCTATCTACTGTACAGGTCTTTTACATGGTTACAACGTGATCCGTGAGTCAATACAGCTACTGCGGTTCCGAGTTGTGGCTGTGTTCTGAGCTGTGGATGGAACAGTATGTGGCAGTGAAGCTTGTTACACCCTGTCAGCTGTCAAGAACACCCATCCCCTAACTCTGGCCAGAGCAAATCACACATCTCAAATCATTCTTTGATAGAGACATCAACAATTCTATAGAATTTTGGGACTGCCCTAGCAGAGCGAATGTTAAACAATCAACTCAGCCTGATGAGCACAGAATTCACTGCATCTAAGATGATGAGAAAGAAAAACACTGATCATGAGTTATCTGACTTTCTCTTGCGTCGGATTATATAGAACCTTGTAGTGTATCTTGTACACTACTGTGGACTGCGTTCTAACACCGTGTTACAAATGTTGAAAAAACGTTAACAAACAGCCGACTCCTGAACAACACTGAGTGGTCACACATACTATCCCACAAACTGGTCAGTCACATCCAGTCACACCTTAGGCATCAACAAACTTCAAACTCCGCATGAGGATCGACACGACGATAAAACCAGTCAGTCCTTTTGGAAGGTAGCAAATCACGTATGCGAGGCAGAAGATGTATTGACTACTAAAGAAATTACTATTATACCCCAAAGGTGGACTTGGGTGGGAGTTGGCACTACTCTGTATCAAGCCACCCTCCAATGCTAATGCTGGCACAAGTGCTTTGCGACGTCTAGTGCTGAATAGGGCAGTGAAACGAGGCTAAATGAGGCCATACTCGATGCGTTGATTGGGATCAACCAAATTGAAACTCAGACATGAATGGCGAAGTGTGACACGGCAGACAATCACTCGCCGGCCGAGTGATCTGTCACTTGACTGTCCACTAAATCTGGATGTCACAAATGTCACACATATGTTTTTCCTGGTTGCTCCCATCTCCTTCGTCGCCCTTATGAGCCCAAACAACGAGCACTCCTACTCAAAAGGATACCCTCATTTTAATGAACAGCAGCAGGCGTTCTTTGAGAACCCCTTTCAAACCCAGATGATAGGTGTGACATCTGTGATATCACGTGGACAGCCAAGTGACAGCATCACTCGGCCGGCGAGTTGACAGTCGCCGTGTGATAATCAATGAGCGCAGGTATCAGTCGTTGTGACATATACTCAATACAAGTAGAGTAAGGAAGCTGAGGCACGCATGGGGATATACTTGTTTACCCTGTATCTAGCCTGAATGGCTAAGTATTAGTCCTAGTCTAGTTCGAAAATTTTCATGTGAACCGGTCCCAAGAATAATCCTTCAAAAGGTTGCCTTGACTGAATTGAACTCCCATAATTTGTTTCTAAAACTGATCAATTAATATTCTGATAAACCTTTAGGTTCATTCCGCACAAGTGTGTAAACATTCGTCCAAAGTCTTGTAGTCTTGTAATATAGTTTCCTTATATCATAGTTGACATCTGCGAGTAAAGGGGATCAAACGACTGAAGAAGAAATTTATCGGCTATTGGATGGACTTCATGAAGTGTAAGTGCTGCCACTTGATCGGCATATCCTTGTTTGCCAGTTTGTGTACTACCACAGACTGCCACCGAGCCCCATATAATAAATTGATGATTTTTTTTAAAAAAAATTGCAAATTTGCCGTTAGTGTGGGAACATCAACTATTGCCCTGCCGCTCCACGTTGTAAAAAGAATGACTTCTCCCTATCCAAACATCGCTCCAAGATACTGCCTCCCCAAAATCCCTGTGCAGGTAGAGGTTGTCCGCAAAAGATACAGTACAGGAGCAAAGAGAAGAAGGAAGCCCAAATGTCACCTCAGAACCGAGTTGCAAGTTTTGTCCTTTTGAACATTCCACCGCTAGCCCCTGTTTTCCTCAAATATACAACATCAACAAAACCACTGGGCGACAAGTGCGGCTGTAATATCTCCCACAGACGTCTGGTGGTAGAGAGAGAGCTAAAGCTCTGCTACTCTCACCTTCCTCTTTAGCCATCTCAATTCGGAGGACTCCGACACACTCTGTTTCTCGTATCTGCAGTAGTAGAGGTATGACTGCATGAGGCAGCAGAACCATTGACGGTAATTGGTTGCACCAACAGTGTCCACCAGGATGTTGGGGGCGAGAAATTTGAAAACAGGTACAGATAGCAGAGCTTATGTACGTGACACAAATCGACGAAACAGGAACAGAAACACGACTGATGCTGGGCATGGTATTAGTGGGACCAATAGACTCAAAAAGCTGTATATGATCTTGATGTAGGTACCGAGGAAGTTCACTCAAAGGTGACTTTATTAGGTGAGGGCATACCTAATGCAATCCCAATCTGGATGTGCTGATAGCCGTCCGTAACATTAGGTATTCTCGAGCCGCGCGTCTTGAAGCACAGAAGGTCTTTAGGTCTTTCCAGAAACTGAAAAAAATTCGGGTGTTTCCATCGATGAAAACGGTGTCACTGCTACCTGAGTCCACGAGAGAGAGGGATAACGACCACCCATGGGGTTGATACGCAAGTCGGCGCCACAGGGGTTTATCTCACCTCCGTAGTTACTGGCCAATGAAACCAGTGACTTTGACGTGATAGGGATTTGATGGTCTGTGTGTGCCCCTTCGGAAAGGAATCTCGTAAAGTATGTTCGACGGCCGGGCTCGATGTACCATGTAACTTGCCCTCGCTCATGTATTCATCCATGACAAAACTCTGTTAGCAGTCGGATGAAGGGGCCTTCCATGTTGACATTGCACTGATCGCAGAGTAAGCGAGCGAGGTGTCCCGAAATGAGCTTTGACTTTGCCTGACTATCTAGCGTAGCATGAACTATCAAGGGTGTCACGATCAAAATCAAGTGGCCAACAACCATTTCTTATTAACCAAACAACCAATTTCTTATCAACCGCAACACGCGATCCAGGGTCAGGATGCGGTCTAGACTATCCTCCAAAGAATCTTATATAGGATCCCATATTGCCAGAAATCATTGATATTGATATCATCATCAGATTCCTACTGTATCTCTTCCGACTTCCTCCCAATTGGCTGGCTCCCCTCAGAGAGAATTCTTCCAATTTCCTAATCCCACTACGTCCAATCCCTCCATAGCCACCAAGTCCTCCGCCTGAGGCAGCTTCTCGATTCGCGCGTGAGCTACTCTGGTGTGCAGAGAACCCCGAAGCGAGTCTCTCCGCGAATGACGACAGTGGTGACGAATTCAACGGAATCAGCTGTTGAAATCGTTTGAGGTGAACCACAAGGACCGGAGGAGGAATTGAAATGAGATATCGTTTATACGCCGGTCGGAGAATCCTCTCTTGCTTCTTCTTAACCTTGGTGGATGTTTTCGGCATCAACGGCTGTGTCGGAGACATAGCCGAAGGCACCGTCTCTACCACAGCGTCATAAGTGGGCAGGGTTAACGGAATCAAAGAAGGATATTCTTCGTATCCTAATCCAGGTGGAGCAAAGGGACTAATAAACTGGGTTTCCCGACCTGTTTGCGATGTACTTTCCATAGCACTCCCCTCTCCACTGTCACTCTCCTCTGAAGGTGTTGCACTCCGACTCGGACTTGCAGGAGTATCTGTACCCCCATCACTCTCTGTGCTCATCTTTCGTATCCCGTTCGAGGATGATCTACCTGGCATCCTCGATGGAACAACCAAGGACATCCCCTGCCCCCTCTGCACATTTTCCTGATGATCCATCTCCATTGTCGAGCCTTCCATGCTAGAATCGCAATTGACACCAGACTGGGAAGATATAGACGTTGAAGTCTGTATGCTGCTGTTATCATCTACCTCACAATCATCTTCGCCGGTGTTATCACCAGAAATACTGTCATTAGGTAGAATGTCAACGACAAGTGTCGTTGAGATCCGTGGAATAGGAAGACCACCGGGTGTTGATCCAGAAAGTTCATGTACCTCGGGAGTATGCAATTCGTCCTTGGGAGGCGGTGCTGGCTGCGTCAAAGGCGCTTGAGGCGTCTCAGCATCAGGCGTAGGGATGTTTCCGTCCGATGTAAGCATCGCACCATTAGGTACGGGCGCAGATGTCACCACTGACTGCGCAATAGGTGGTTGACTCGAGCTTGCCGTAATTGTCGAGTGAGGCGAGGTATCAGTTTCCTCCACATCCGCCCGCCCGCCGGACTCAGCCGAGGCGAATGTCGCATTAGATGACTGGGACGATCGAGAATCCAAGGACGGCAGTGGGGGTGCTGAAAGCTTATCCTTTGCCTCCATAACATATTCTGACACAGGCGTTTTCTCTTCGTCATCTTCATCACCACTATCTTCTCCATTCTTCATCCCCTTCACATATCCATTCTGTATTTTCCAACACCTTCTACATCCAACCATATTCTCTCCATTCAACTCCTCCACAGCCGTAAACCTCCTTAAACACTCCTCCAACCCACTAAATTGGCTCGTAGCAGCCAGCGGTGGCCCTTTTCCAATGTTTGCATTTATAGACGAAGTGCTATGGTCGTCTTGAATCTGCGATCGACTGTTCGATCCAGGAAGATGGGAGTGCGTGGAAGTTTTCAGTCTTGTCAATGGATTCGTCCTGCTGCCGTTCTCAACATCTGTCCCTGCTCCCGCTCCGTCTGTCCCCTTCTCCTCACCGTCAGATCCGCTCATGGTGTGCGAAGACACAGGGACAGGAGCCACATCAGCTAGGATCTTCCTCAGATACGTCTGCTCCCGTCTCGTTTGATCGGGTACTCTAAGATTCTTGGAACCTTGTATCCCGCTATTTTTTTGTGCCTGTGCCTGTACATGCATGTTGATGTTCTGCAAGTGTGACTGGATGGATTGTTGTGGTACGCTGAGCGGGGGTTTGTTCGGAGATGGACCTGAGTGTGATTGTAGAGTAGCAGGAACCGCTAATGTTGGTTGCGATTGTGACCGCGACGATTCATTGGGAGCAATGGTAATTGAAGAAGACGGCAAAGAGAGAGTTCCTGGGGAGGAAACAGAGGTTGCGATTGCCGACGAAGACGGTACGTAGTTTGTGTTGTTTAGTGACTCGTCAGAAAAACTGAACAAGGGGTCAGACATTGAAATAACGGGGGACGATGACTTGGATTTCAGGGGAAATGCACTCAAGCGATGTTCCGATGAGCGCTTCTTATCCTTGCCGACTCCTGCATCTTTTGTCTTCTCTTCCTCCTTTCCTTTTCCCTTCCTTCCCTTCCCCCTGTTCCCCTCCTTGTCCCGTAACCCAAGTCTGACAGTTGAACTAATCCTTCGACTCAGCTTCGTCCAACTGTCATCATCCTGCTTTTTCTTGTCCTTCCCATCTGATATTTTCTCCTTGTCATGATCCCTGATAGATTTTTCCTCTACAGCAAACTCAACACGAGAAGAAATGGAGGGACTGTTGAAGGTGGCTTTAGAGTCGTCGCTCTCTGCTCCTTTGGTCTCCGATGGGCTTATTCGTGGGGGCTCGAGATTCGAAGCATCCAAAACCTCATTCGCGTGAGCAGAGAGATTGTCGGAATTGTGGACTGCATTTGAGGTAGACTCATCACTAAAGGGAAGATCAAATATGAGACTTGAGAAATCGCCATCAACTGTAGGGATCGATAGATCAGAAAGTAGATATTCCATACTCCGCCGGCGAGAGACGAGATCAGGTAACGACTTCTCGGGAATTTGGGCATCTTCTCGTTCTCTCGGGGAAGGTGGCATAGAAGACGATCGCTTAAATGCAAATGCATCTCCCACTGTGCTACGGAGATCACCATTAGAGTTTGATACTTCATTGAGAGTTATGGCCTCGTCCTCGTCTTTTGGTCCACTGCTACTGATGACATTGTCATCCAAGCTTGTGGCCATCGTCAGATTTGGACTCGCAGAAGCCAATGAAGTACCCGGGAACGCAGTCAATTTCTTGGCAAATTTTTTGAATCGATCGCGTCTACGCAAATGGTTCACTTCCGGTTTCAGCGATAAAGAGATATCGTGAAAGTCTTCATATGTTTGGGAGACATGTTTGCATTCTTGGCAGACCAGAATACTGGTCAGTCTCCCACAAAAGACCATGTCAGGCAACGAAATTAGGGTATCGGCCTCAGATAAAGGCTGGGTCGATTGGGTCGATTGAGTTGTCGAGGATGGGGTCAAATATGAGGATCGTCGACGCTTCTTGGGTTGTTTAGGTAGCTGCGGTTGTCGTTGCTTGATAATCTATCGTTACAACATCAGCCAAGTTAAGCGGGGGTAGCGAGCGGTTTACATCTTGCTCCTCCATTCTCATAGCATCAAGCAGAATGCGCAGAAACTCATGAGCATCCTGCTGAGAAAGTTCTAGATATTGATCATACTTTTGCCCAACAGCGGCCAAAAGGTCCCTTCCAACCAAGGCATCAAGTTCCGGCTCCGGTTGTTTACAGTGAAGCAAGCGACTTACTTTGGGCTGAGACTTTCCCGCTTCCTTTCAGACTGGATGCGCCACGCTTGGCGCATAATCTCCAAAAATCTGTCACCGATAGGCATATCCACCCAATCCTTTTCGTACAAACCACCATGACCATGGCCATTCGTCAGTTGTGGAGACCGCCGGGAGAGGAGCAGGGTGTTGGAATGTTGTTGAACTTCTTCAGGGACATCATTGAATTGGACAAGATCTACGAGTAGACGGGTTGCTATAAGCTTTCAACAAGACACAGTTAGTTTTCAAGAAACCAGTTAGCTTAGCCTGTAGGCACCGAAAGTGATAGACATACGCCTTGCAGGACCGAGTTCATGAAGCAGGTGTTTCCATGGTTAATGAGTCCAGGTGGAAGGTAGGCCTGTTGTGCCTGTTTACGAGCCCAGTATACTTCCCGAGGTGTAAGCACTTTTTGTTTAGGCATCGCGGTAGTGAAGGGGTCAGTCAAACACTGGTGATTCAATCAATCACTTGACATTCCACGCCACGCCACGTTTGCCATATCAGACAATGTACATGATGCAACACAACGCGATAGATTATAGTTGTACAATTAGTATTGCTATTGACTCTCAGAAAGAAACAAGTCCAGTATTAGAAGGAAACTGATCATTTCAAAAGTGGGTCAAATATCAAAGCTCTTCCTCGTCACCAAATGGATCCCAATCAGGCGGCTCTTTTGTCTCTACTCCCGCTCCTGGGATTTTTCCCTGCCCTCCATCTTGTGGCAACTCATCGTTCTCGACTTCATCATACCGACAAGCCCATTCCCCTTTCTTGATCTTCCTCATCCGTTTTTCAATCTTTTTCATCCGTTTTCGTATTGGACGTGCTTTAACGGGGGAGGGAGTCAATGCAGGAAGTGAAAGTGTAAGATATCCTCCCTTGTCCTCTAATTGAGAGGGCGACACAATATGAACAGCCACGCAAGATGAGGGACGAGGAGGAGAGGAAGTGGCAAGTGTAGGACCTGGGGATGAATATATGGAGGATGAATGCGTGAGGTCTGGTGTCGAAGGATAAAGGAGCGTATCCACTTGGCTGACATATTCCTCACTATCAAAGGCTGAAGAACCACGGGGAGAAGAGGGTGAAGATACAGGCAACACAGGGCCCATATACCGAGCAAGGAATTTGGCAAAGCTGTTTGATGCACCATTCCAGTAGTCAACATCGAGATCGAGATCGATATCTTCCATATTGTCATCATCATCCTCAGTCTCCGATCCCGCTAGATTATTCTCTGCAAAAAAATCGCGATCCTCGTCCGAAACCTCATCCGTTGCATATCTTGATGACGGCTTACGTTTGTAGGCAGGAGATTTTACGGGGATGGAGAAAACAGGTCTAGGGAGAGGGGGCAAGGACAGCCAGACACGACCTTGAGCAGAGAGGACATGAGGAGTTTCCGAGATCCCGCGACGTCTTGAATCCAGAACGTGATCGACACTAATGTGAATTTGAGTTACAGATGAATGGTGCTGTAGATTGAATGGGTCAGGGCTTTGGGCGGTGTGAAAAACGAAAGGATAATCACGTAAAGAATAGCGCGCTCTTTGTCAGGGCCCTTGGGCCAAACATGTGCGAGGGTAAAATCCTCCTCGTCCTTCCAGTCCCATCCTCCTTCATCCTCATCATCGCAAGCTTCTGATAGACCATCGCCTTTCTGGCCATCCCCATCCACGTCGGAGAACAGCTCATCCTCCTCTTCGTCGTCACTATATGAGCACTTTCGCCAGCGATATGGGTCCTGAGTGTTTGAAATTTTGGCCCACGTTTGGCCGGATTTCAGCTGGCCAGGTTTATACATGTAACTGTACGTTTTAGCATCCTTCTTAACCTCAAAGAGGTGTGCATCGGTTGTGCTCTGTCTCGGTTGTCCACCGAAGAGCCAGGCAATTAAGCATCGCAGATGGGTAAAGGTGTAGTTGAGAGGAACACGGACAATGCGGTGCACCCCACGATAAAGAGCACCCGCAAGGTCCAGCCGAACAAACTGAAAACGAAGATAGATATGTTTGCGCCATGAGGTTGGTGTGGGGAGCATTCGAGTCGTATACTTTGCCCATTTTCTGCCAAAGGGGTTGCGTGGCGAATCCAATGGGCGAGGAGGATATGGAGGCAGCTTCAGATTTATAGCTGAAATAGAGGTAGAGCATTGTCGGCGCTTTGGTGCGCGATCGTCAGGCAGCGAAGAGTCGCGAGCACGCTTCAGAGACATAGCAGTGTCAAAGTTTTTTATCTACGCGCACTGGGTATAAACGCAATCACGTGTTCTGATGCATTCGTCGCGTGTCACGGGACTCAATTTTGGACTCAATCCGAATCTATTCAAATACAAAACACAATTGATATCTGCCATCAAGCACATAATTTACAAAAAAGAAGAGAATCACAAATTTCCTGGACAACGGACCGTTCGGTGACTCGCTTGGAACACCCACCTGCGTCCCAATGTCAGAAACGAGGAAAGAGTGCAGACCAGTGAGACCTACCGATCCTTCCAATTCTTAAAATAAGTTTCCGAAATAATTTGCTTTGACAGACGTGAGCTTTGACCAGCGTTCGACACCATGGTCATACTCATACTTCCCGCCACATCAGTGCTCTCTGAGGATGACGTAACATTTGGGATCAGAAACCCATCGCTTTCCTCTGCGTATGGTAATGCCGCCAACAGTTCCGTGAAATTGACGTCCATCCCCTGTGCAGTTGCATAGTCTTGGGCGTATTGTACCGCCTGTTGGGCTTTCTCGCAGCCATAAGCACACTCGCTTCGACGCATCTCGTAAAATATCCTGACTTCGGATGACAATCTTTCTTGACACGACAGGAGCGCCTTGTAGAGCTGTTGTTCGGCGTAGAAGCTGTTTCGTATATAGAGGACCCGGACAAATTCACTTCTCAGGGCTGATCTCGAATCTGTTATCTGTTCAGGTATTGAGTAGCTGATCCCTCAGCATCAAAAACAGGTGAGACCCACCAACTCATTTCCTTCCGGATGTGGCAGACTACTCATGCTTGCGACTGTGTTCAGTCTCGGTCGCAAGGCCTCAGCAAGACCCAGCTGCTGGCAGCATACTTCAATAACACGTCTTTCTGGCCTTAATTCCATCTGAGTAGTTCTCGCCAAATACTCCGACTTCCATGTCCCATAACTGCGCTTCTCGCTCGCTCGCTCATAGTCGTACGTTGGTACCTCGAGTATCCCAATGCTAGGTGGCTGCTCTGCGATAATCTCTTGAATGACCGATTGCAGAGGGTCGAGAAGGATGGGTGAGGTGTGAACCTCTTCCAGCCACCGGTTGACTTTGACCAGTTGATTGGAGGAAAGAAACTTGGTCATGAGAAAAGGAGAGATTCGACAGAAGAGAAGAGGATAGAAAAGCGCAAAAAATAAAAGAGAATTTCAAAGCTAGTGGAAAAAGAGAGACAGAATACCGCGCACACAACACTGGGGAAATCGAATGAGAGAACTTGTAATGCGCAGCGATGAATACAGAAGGCTCTTGTAAATCATAAAATCCTGAGCTGTTAACTCTTTAATATATGAGGTAGTTGTTCAATGTGTCCCTTGCACTAAACTGGAAACGGCATCCCAATGAACTAAATTTATCGAAGCAGCATTCAGGGTAGATCTTCGGCAGTTAGGTTCCGCCACTTTCCACTTTGGAGTTCTACATTTATAGCCCGCTTTGTAGCACTTGCTGAAACAAGGGATTTGGAGCACCTGATACCGTATCGGCGGGGTTATAACGAATTTGAAGGCGATAAGTCCAGTGAAGGCTGACTGGTGCTCATAAATCATGCTCTCAGTTTCTACATTCTACAATACAGCCGCTCCCGTCACGCTAGAACGCGCTAGAACACAAGACACACGTGCGCCCACTAAAATATCACGTATCGAAATGCGAGTTCTAGTTTTGATCCCTCTCCAAACACATCATCCCCACAAATACGGAGTTGAAGGATCACAGTGTAGTAGTACCCACGAGCTTCACGGATATGCATCTCTTAGTATGAAATTGCAGTAGGTCGATTAGGTCGATTCCACGGTATGGACTTTCATCATAGACATCAACTTCCTAATTGGATACAAAAGTCTCACCAGTAGTATCTGGACTTGTCCATGAATGTCGATTGATAATTAAAAAAACCCCGAGCTGCATTCTCTCGTATCAGATAGTGAATTCAGTTTCCTTTTTTGCAACATCAGATTCATGCTGTTTATCGTTCGCTGCTTCTTATCGCTAACGCTGCCAAGGTAACCTCTATGAATTCAAGAGGTCGAGACCCGAATGTAAATTGAGGGAGGAAGAGTGTGTGTGTGCGTCAATAGTTCCCCATACCTTGGTAACCTCCTATCGTGTGCAATGATCACTTACAAGGAACGAAGTTTACACGAGATGATAAGCATATTGCATACGAGAACAGGAGGTATGGTCAAACTTGAGGCCATCATCGTCGAAAAGGCGAAAAACCATTGAATCGCTTTCTCTTTCTACTATACCTTTTTTTACGATCTGATCCAAATCATGATGTCGACAGCTTCTCAAATCCAACCAAAACTCTGCATGACCGTTCGTTCTGTTTGCTACCTCTCAATTGCTAAGAGATGTCAAATGAAGTCTAACACCAAGCGGAAATGACCACAGAAAAAAGAATGAGGAGTTTCTTGGCCTTCCTTGGTTTAGATGAGACGGCATACTATGATTCACTCAAATGATTCATGTGTACCTTAATTGAATGTACTGAAACGTGCAAATTTTAATACCAAAAAATCATAAAACGACTTTGTCGTTGGAGAAAGGTTGGTTCCCGAGGTCGAAGTCGAAGTCGAGAGTTCTACAGGCGGTTGCGGTTCCAGGCGCGTTCTTTGAGCCTTTGTGATGATACTTCCTTCTCCCTACCATCAGTGAGATCCAATATTTCCCTTTTGTTCTCGAACGATCCAGTGCTCAGGCCGTAACCTTGAAGTAGGGCAAAAACCATAATAATGGTCCTGAATTTTGATACAGAATGACAAACCTGATTCAGTGCGTCCAGTCTTCTCGGACTCAGTCCCTTTTAGGTTTGCTATAAATGGACTAGAGAGTTTTCTGATATTGTGTAGTAGTGAATGCATTCAAGGGTCAGGTCTCCGCATAGCTCGGGAATATCCACCATTTTACGGACTTGACGGATGAACATCAATTGTCAATTTTGTAGTTCCAGTGGTGTATTAACTTAAAAAGAAGGAATGAAGTGCTCCCCGAATTTCTCGGGAATACGGCTCAGTACAGGGCTGGATGAAGGCACCATAGCATGAGAAACAGGAATGATATTTTGATGGCATCTTCAGGTGAGAATTGTCCAGTTCCTGGCCCATTCTTTTTTTCGTTGTCCCCTGAAAGAAGCCTACAGCTTCCCATAGATTTATAGTGAATATGGTGAGAGATACACCACTATCTTTCTTGTACACTCTTTAGGACAAAAAGAGCTGGACACACAGCTGTGAGGACACAGCATTGAGAGAGGAGAAAGATTTTGCTGTTATTATTGGATGAGTTTAGATAAGGTCACTTTATGGTCATATGGCCTCTCTTTTTTGGATTCAGCACTTATCTTCTGCAACAAGTCGGCTAGTGCTACGACCTGGAGGGCCTAAGTAGGACCCAACGTTAGGTGGTGTGTCTCCAGAGGGCATATGGCCAGAGGGGGAGGGTGTATGTGGTCTCTTTCATCGTTGCCTGAGTACAAAGCACTCAATCCAACACCCTCACCTTGAATAACATCTAACAATCTCTTTGCCACAGCTTCATTCTTGACTTGGCTGATCAAAACACTAGCATTAACATATATATGAGCATGGACCGGGGGCCTGTTTTGACTGAGTGAGCACGTCTTGTACTGTCAAGGCAAACACAAGCACTCTCCAGAACTCTATAATCGGGGCATTGACAAAGAACATCGTCACCGACCAAGTTCGAGTGCAACAAGGTTTTTTTCTATCTCTATCCCAATGAAGCCTACCTCTGTGAACACCAGAATTCGATACTGCACTTCCAGTCTTTCGCAAGTCATATTGAAAACTAGACCGGAGAATCGCAATATGGACAATACAACCCAATTGAAACCGAAAATCCAAGCCAGGACTTTGTATCAAGCTTAAGTTGAAGGGTTGAGGTCGTTCTCGAGCAGTCTCGGACATTTGATTCTGGCGCAGGATGATATATGAATCACGATGAGTAGAGCACGAAGAGTTAAAGGATGCTCTACTCTTGCTGGAAGACAACTGTCATATACTTCAAAGCTCAGCGTCGAGTAAAATGGGACAGAATAACTAGAAGGACATAGATTATGACTGATTCGAGTTGCACGGAAATACTAGAAAACATGGTATCACCAATTCTTTCGCTATAGTAGCGAGCATCAAGACACTATTATGACTTTATGCAAAATTGGGGAATTGGAAGAAAGAAAATGTTGTGAATTGGCAAGAGTTTTCTCTCTGAATTTCATTTTCCGTCTCTTCGATGACCTCTAAATCAAAATGGTAAACCAACTCATTTTTACAAGATAGATATTCACCATGATCGTCATGACCCTCATAGGAAGTTCCCTCTATTGGCGTTGTCTTCGCCTCCGTCTATTGAGGTGAGGAAGATCTTCTCTCAATGGATTTTCTGTCACCTCGTCTGCTGTCTGTCTAGCCTTCGGAGTAGGTTGGCGGGATAGAAATGCAGATCTCTCTTCCTCGGATAACGGCTTCCAGACCCACGCAGGAACCTCGACTGGATTTTCAGGGGAGGCATTACCAGTCCCTGGCAAAACTTTCTGCATGATCTTGCCTTTCTTAATCTTGTGCACAGGTGCAAAGACTTCCTTGCGTACAACCACTTTCATGAGTTCACCACTTCCTTCCAGTGCTGGTAGAATAGACTTCTTTAGGAACCTAGGGCGTAACAAGTGAGTGAATTAAAATTGATGATGTGAGTTGTTGCTCACGATTTGGAACGTATAGGATGAGAATTATTTGGTGGAATGGGAATCCCTTGAGCTTCGCCAGGTCCCTTATCTAGGCGAGGGTCGCCTCTAAAGCCTTCCGGAGCGGGGGCTTCAGAGGCAAGCTTATAAAGCTCAGTAGTCGAGAGCCCTGGCCCAAAATCATGGTTTCGGATGATATCGCGGATAATAGTTAGACCTTCTCGCATGGTGCGAGTTTGAGCTACAGTGCCCTTGGTGAAGATGTTCATAACTGAGGTGAGTGAAAGAACAACGCCTTGCTTACATCAGCACTGATTTTTCTGCACTTACGCTCTTCGAGAATAAATGGCGGAGCTTAAACCATCAATACTGGATCGAAGCAGTGCTTACAACTTTTCTCCTTGTAAGTTGAGCTCCTACCGTCTAAGTATGCTTTTCGACGCATTGATCTTAGACAAATAACGACAGATATAGCTCTCCGTCGCTTTTTGTCCCTAACAATGCCTCCAAAGTACAAACGCCAAAGTTCAGGACCTGACAACTCATTAAGCAGTGAGGCTCATGAAGAATCAGGCAGCTCTGAGAATGAAACTAACGACGACGGTTTTCCAACGACCTCACCTGCCAAAGGCCAGGATTCGTCGATCATAGTTCAAACCTCCTTTGACGCCTATTTCACTCACAATGCTTCACGTGCCCAAACTTCCTCCAACATATTTTCAAATCTTGTTCTTCCTCTATCTGCAGAAGAGTACAACGAAGCTATCACTCGTGCCAAATCTAGACTCAAAAGACCTCAGCCGGCCATTGCTGTACCTGCTATTCGCGACAATCTATTCTCACGATTTCTCCTCGAGCTCGAGGAAGGATTTAATATCCTTTGCTATGGTTATGGTTCCAAACGTCAACTTTTGAATCAATTTGCTACAGACATCTGTTCCAAGAAGGGACATGTCATTATTGCTAACGGATTTCAACCTAATTTTACCATCAAAGACCTTCTTGATCAACTGGAGAATATACCAGGTATCTTGGATGTAGATATTTCTTCATCAACACTCGGGAAACGTGTTCACAGAATATCCCAATTCTTTTCTGCATCGTCCCCGAACATGCAACAAGCAACGCGCCTGTTTATTGTCATCCACAACATCGATTGCCCGACCCTTCGCACACCCCAAGCCAAATCACTCCTTTCAATCCTCGCCCTGACGTCCAGAATTCACGTTGTTGCATCAATAGACCATTTAAACGCACCACTCATTTGGTCTTCATCTGAATCTACCACCCGCAAACCCTCGTATCAACATCCGCAACCGCAACCAACTTCATCGTCAAAGTCTGCAGAGAGTTTGATGGCACCACGCGGCTTCTCTTGGCTCTACCATGACTTAACCACAGTTTCATCATACGACTTCGAATTGAGCTACATTGATCATACTTCACTCACATCCGCACACGATGGTGGGTCACGCAAAAAGGTTGATTTCGTGTCCGCGCTCCCATCCGCCTTGAATCCCTCCATGTCTCTCCCAGGTGGGGGTACGACCAACATGTCAGAGACAGCCGCCTTACACGTCTTGGCTTCCGTTACGCAAAAAGCTCGGAAACTATTCACGTTACTGGGAGCAAGGCAATTGGATGCACTTGAAGAACTCGGTAGCGGTAATGGCACGAATATAGCATCAAGAGACCCGCGAGCTACAGCGATAGGCTATGATGGATTGTTCAATCTCGCTCGCGGGGAATTTGTTGCGACAAATGATACTGCACTCCGTGCGCTCCTGGGTGAATTTCGGGATCATGGACTTATTGTGTCAGCTCAGGGCGCTTCAGGGAGTGGTGGTGAGGTTTTGTGGATTCCATTGAGGAAGGAGCGGTTAGCAAGCGTATTGCAAAACTTACGAGGACAGGGGCAGGGATGATATCGATGGGGAGAACCGAACGGAGTTGCGTGGATCATAGATACTGCGAAGGACTCCATGATGTGCAAAACAAAGCCAGTCAGTGGAACAGCCCCTATCTTTTGTTCATCATGGGTCTGGGACTCAGTTGAACACGAATACTTTCAACTGGGGAGAATCCAGGCGTCCTTTTGAGGAGAACGCAACGCCTGATACTTCGATTGATTCATCGCAAGTTCTTTGCGACGCACATCACCTATCAACCGGTCAAATGTGCCGACTCAAATCTAGATTAAATATGAGCCTCGGAGCGATTATCTGGTCCACTATACAGGGCCATAACTAGATGCAATTAACTCCGAAAGACTTTGCCGCTGAATTCTGAGATAACGGGATTTGAGAAGCAACTCTTGGCTTCTGTACGAACAAGGACGACTCGGATGTGGGTTTGCACTCGGAGATATCATTGATACAACCGACGATGCTCATTTGTGTTCTCGTAATTATTATGACACTCGCTATCCGGTTCTAGAACCTAGGATGCATATCGGAGATTCCTAGGAAGAAACCGAAGTGATCTATAAAGACTACCAACTTACTCACAATTGTCAAATGACAGCCTTTCTTTCGATCAGAAGTCTAAAAGTAAATATGATTGATCATCGAGCAACCATGAGAAACTAGGAATTCTTCTTCTATCACTGGAGCTGTGAGAAATCGTAGGCCCTTGATGCATATCAATATCAGTCACTTTGCTTGTCCTAGTGTCAGGAGGGTAGATATTCCCCTCCGAATCTAGACTCAGTCTAGAACTCGACTGTGCCGTTATTATAGTCACTTCGATTTTAATCGTAAATTTTTTGTTTGGGTGTGACCATCTGAGGGGCCGATGTATCAGCAGTACAACAAATTTGCAACGTCTGCCTCGTTGATGTGTGTTTAGGCTACTCACACATGGATAAATGGAAAAGAGATTCAAAAAAGGTTGACAACCTATTTTGATATGAAGCTGTCACTGAGATGTATGACTTCAAAGGAAACAGCTATTTCTACCGTCATGAACTCAGCCCCTTCCTGTAAGCATCTTGTGAGCAACTAGCCGTGTGCGGGGAACAACACGCACTTGTCGTGGATCCAAGTGACCTCTATGCCCTCCAGCCCTTTTTCTACCATTCCACTGGCACTCACTGCATGATACGCATCTCCAATTTGTCTGAATGAAACCAGCGCGGTTCCGTGCTTTCGTTTATTCAGGGACAGCACAATGGAGTCGGTGTCTACGCGCCCAAATGGGGAAAGCAAATCCGCGATAGCATTCGGGGATTGTGAGTTCTGGATATTTTTTGAGTGGCCATCTGAGTCGAACCAGTGTGTCTAGTCGAGTTCTTACTGAGTTGAACATGCATGCGCCACACAAAAAAGAGCCTACCCTGTTCCTTGGCCTGGGCCTGGTCCACCTGCGCTTGCTTCATCTCCCGCAGTCTTCTGCCCTCGGCTTTGATACGCTCTGTTTCGTTCATCACTCTCACCTCTTCCTCGCTGTCCATCTTGGCCCGCTTCACCGCTGCTCGTTCCCTCTGCTCCAGCTCTTCCACCATGTGTTTCCTCTTTGCATCATATGCTTTGTATCTCTCCTTTTTTGCCTCTTTGACCCGAAGCTTCTGATCCAGTGCCAGACGGCGTACTGGGTCAAGCAAGCATTCGTAAGCCTGATTGAGTTCGTGAAAGAGTTTCGCCGCCTCGGGATTGTCTGGGTTCTGCAACCATGAATTTAGTTTTCTGTGGGATGGCCGCGGCAACATACTCTATCCGGGTGAACTTTCAGCGAAAGCTTTCGATATGCAGTTTTAATTTCCCCTTCTGTTGCGCTTGATTCAAGCTTCAAGAGCTCATACGGATTACTATCTTCTTCTGTCGACATGGGTCAGCTCCAAATCATCATCAACCAAATACCTCCAAATACCCGATAAAACCCGTCAATCAAATTTCTAAATCTCCTTCTAACACCCCATGACAGACTCAAAACCGCGAGGCTCGCCCCATACAGAAATTCTTCTTTGTTTTTTCTTATTCGCGAGCGGGTTAAGGTCTGAGTATTCTAGTCATTTTAAATGATTGGTCCTAGCAGGACTCCGAGTCTAAGTCGACTCGACCGGCGTATCAGAAAATCGCATCTGTCCGTCCTTCTACCCAAAGACCTTATCTCTTGGATAATGAGGGAAAGCCTTTTATTGGCTTGGGACGTCAGAGCTTGGAAGTCGCCGGAATGACTGGGTCCTTTGCTTTTCTACGTTTATCGCCGTCGGGTGACTGCGGCGAATCGTGGGGAGTGTGGGGTTCTTTAGCTCACTTCGCTGTGCGCCCGATTCTACATGGAGGACAAGTTGTTTTCTGTAGGGGTGTAACTCGATTCAGACTACTCTCTGTCTGTCGTGGGTCCATCTTCAATTTTTTGCTTTTGATTATATTCGCATTTGATTGCGAAATTGAGCATGTGACATTTTGCATCTTACCATGTACCACCACTATTATATTCCTCTCAATAAAACCTTTCTGCTTCTCCTGGAGCTGTCATCTCCCTTGCTGTCACTCTCCACCTCACCAGCGAATGCAAGCATAGATCCAGTGATAGTACAAGTAACAGTCAAACCAGCAAATGACAATCTCACTGACGAAATGGCCGCATTTTATCTAAATCAATATGAAATTACTGTTTGTCAGCTTCCTGTATCTCTAACCCCTTCACATCAACATAATCTAGAAAGCGATAGAGGTACTTGTCGAAGCGCATATATTCACCTCTACAAGTAATTTTGGACAAGTGATTGATATCAAAGGCGATGGTTATACGCTTTCTTGCAGTAAATTTTCAACTTCATTTTTTTTGGGAGCTAGATTGTGATGATTTATGATTTAGGGAAAAAGCCTTGGTCATACGGGAATCGTCTATCGATTACTGCAGGTGATACGATCATTCATGCCGCTAAGGATAAATGGACTTGTGTCTTGCGTTGTATCTGATGCATAACGTCATAACTTTTCACGAACTTTCGATATGGGAAAAATGGGTGTCTTTTTCTACAAGTCTTTTTGAAAATAAGCTCGTATCAAACGGCGTTTGGAAGTCACACAACAGTAATGTCACGTACTTTGTTCGCGCTTTGGATATAATTCCGGATCAATGCCTATTGTACCGTAATTGTGACATTGTGAAAGGTCTGTTGTCACTCTTATTCTTGGCGACCACTATCTATTGATATATCTGTATGAACACATGGCTTTTCGTCGAAAATACAAGCTGCTATGACATAGTTTACCTAAAAATGGATTTTCTATCAGTTAACAGCTCCAAACACGGCGGAGGTATGACTGACACACACACCACGCATTCAGTCTCAAGATCAGCTGTTGTTCTCTCTCGTGCCCAATGTTCCCATGCTTATCGAGCGCCACGCCTCCTGGGCAGATATAAATACCTTGGTTTCCGATATTTGCCATCTAGTAATCCCCCCATGGACAAGATCAAACACCTCTCGTCAGATTTATCAGAGTCACTCGTGCCGTGTAATGAATTATTTCTATCCTTTTATCATTCACAATACTCAGCTCATACTTTACGCAGCAATTAGGTTATGCCATGAACAATTGTACAAGAACAAAGAGATGATCACCAGTGTACCCAAGAAGACTTTTCGATATGGCAATACGAGGCGTCATTACGTGTGTCTCTATCTTCCCGCATCCTGTCAACCTCTGATGCAATTTTTAGCTCGACGTCTACTACCCACCCAACACAACCAACTTTACTGGAAAACTTCCAGTCTTGTTCTTCATCTACGGAGGTGGATTCACCACTGGCGATCGTTCTAAAGCTCCACCCTTCAACCTTATCCATGCATGTTTTGGCGCCTTCTTTGCTCAAAGAGGTTTTATTACTATCATACCAGACTACCGCCTCTCTCCAGAACATCAATATCCTGACGCTGCTCAGGACGTCTTGGACGCTATCAAATGGACCATATCTAATTCAGCCAACCTCGTACTTGCGGACTCTGAATCTTCTCTGAGTCTTGATTTGGATTCGTTGTTTATTGTGGGACATTCTGCCGGTGCCGTGCATACTGTTACTCTTTTCTTCCATGAAGATCTTGTTCCTCTTGATGATGAGATACGAAAGAGGGTGCAAGGTGTTGTATTGATTTCTGGTCCATATCGTCTACTTCCTGGAGATTATGCTTCGCGAGCTCTCGCACAAGCACATTGGGGTACGATTGAGAGTGCAATTGAGAATTCCTCTCATTCTCTGTTGATAAAATGGTTTGCTGGTCGTGACCCTTCTTCTTTGTCTTCTATGAAACTTCTTCCGGAGATACTTATGGTCGTGTCCGAGAAGGAGCCTGTGATGATATCGGAAACTAATTCTCAGTATCACAAGATGTTGGAGTGGTATTTGGGAAACAAGGTGGATCTTATTGAGGCGAAGGGACACAACCATGTCACTCTTATATATATGTTATCGAGTGGACATGGTGAGGAGTGGGCGGATCAAGTAGCTACATGGATGAGAGAGGTGATGAGAGGTGATGATAAAGTTGAGGTGAGTTGACCTCATTCAAGATGGATCCAAAAAATATCAGTGAGCATTTTCACCCACTCTTTCAAAAATATATTTGTTAGGATTCTGGGATCGGAGATACTCAAAGACGTGGAGGAAACTGATGTTCATGCATGCTCTCAATGCGAACAACGCAAAACGCGATCATTTACGGTCCTCGTAGGTACTGAAACAACACCATCACAGGTGTGTGTCGTGTTTTTTTCCTGTTGGTTTTCATGATAAATTGATATTGCATTTTATTTTAGACTTTTGTTAGGTTTGTCTTTTTTTGTCTTGCTTTTCAATTCTGAGCTGACTTTTTCTTGTTTCTTGTTGCCCTAGTTGTGTCGGATGTGGGAATAAGTGGTTACAGGTGGTTTAAATCGAGGTTTTGTTGTGCGCATTTAGGAAATGTACATGCCTGAAATAATATAATGACACCAAATAAAATGAGAAATGCAAATTCAGAATAAAGCAACAGTCAAGCCATTCTTACAAGAATACCTCATGCAGTGGCAAGACAATACTCATACAAATGCATGAGGGTGCCTTGCCAAGGAACTACCCAACAATGCCCTGTGGAGCAACGAGTAAAAAAAAACTGATTACTCGGCGATAATAGTTGCCAGGTCAGCCAAAGAAGATGGGCACTCGTCCTATCTCCCACACTTACGGCTTTGCCGTGCTTCTGACAATGATGATCAAATTCCCACCCGGTGAGGTAATAACAGCTGCTTCGATGATTCCACGACCTTGTCCACCTGATAACATTAGCCGCTCGCAACGTTGCTTCTTATTCTGCCCAAAAGTTGAATGATTAACTGCTACTATGGTACCAACTATCCGAATTGTCGGTGAGTAACAGCCTATCTTAATTTATCAGCAGGCCTAAGTGACTGCATCTAGAATTCATTGGGAAGCTTGATCATAAATTTCCACAATCATTCCTTGTCAAGCACTCTGACACGGTGGGATCATCTTCAGAGCTACTGAAGGGAACCCAAGAAAAACAACGAGGGAGAGCATCTCAAGTTGACAAGTAAATGGTGAGTTGAACGCCCCCTGCCTAGGCATTGCTAAACATTCGTGCGATGTAGTATTCTCAAACAAGAAAGTGACCTGGGTATTGAGATACACAGAAAGCATCCTCTGCGACGGTAAATCCTCAGCCTTGGGTGCATTTCGAAGTATGATCCTCCGTGCAAAGTCAGCATCAATTTTGACGATCTATAGGATCACCTGAAACAAGGGAAGGAACCAAATGTGAGTTGATATTTTTCCTCAATTGCTCCAAGTCTGCTGAGAATACTAGGAGGTGGAATTCACCAACACAATTCCAGGATTACACTTCTGGATCGTCGCCGAGGTATGTTATCATCATTGTTGTCAACAAGTGGACTGCTCAACTCCAAGTGTAGGCGGACGAATGTGATCTGAGCGTCCTGGATGTACGGATCAAGAGCACAATCAAAGACTTGACCAGTCCGGCCTATTATTGATCGTCTCGGTTCCGCAAGTAGTGAGTGGGATGTTTTATCGAGTTCAGAAAGGATAATAGCACGCACGGGCGTTATCTGACTTGAAGCAACTGAATACCATTCATTGGTGTCGTACACCAAGCTGGCCCCCTTTTCTATTTCCAACATGAATGATGCTGATAAATTTGATGGCATTCCAAGGCTCAAGAGGAATCTTATAGAAAAATTAAAAACTTAGCAGAGGGCATCAGAGTCCTAGCTGATCAGCTCAAAGAAATTCCAAAATCAAACGAACTGCATGTTACTATCAGTGAATTTCCTGGAATGATGAAGGAAGTGGTGAAAGTTGCGTATTCTAAATATGTGTACCTGTAGGTATGTATGTGTAAGTAGGTAATTGAAATGAAATGGTAAGCTGCAAAGAATTATTCACTGAGAACTTGGGTGTGTGCATAGGTGTCGACGTGAAACGTGTTTAAAAGAGAAAGCTGTAAAAGGCCTTTTTGCAATGAACTTTTGTTTTTTCGCCTGGTTCTAGGGAGTTGCTTTTTTTCTAAAAAATATATTACCTGTTGGTCGTTGACGTCATAGATGATCCAATTACCTCCAGTGGTCCAGTGGACCTTTTTCCTCGCCTGTTCTGCATACATTATGTTGGACACCTGTTTTTCATGTTTTTCTTCAAAACACGAAGAAGACTGCGAACACTTGTTACCCAAGAGAACTCAGCACCCTCGACGTGAATTACCAGAATCACCCTCTGACGAATCCCTAGCCAAACTTATCGACGTTCTGACCGCTCTGAGCATCGGAAAATTACCTAGTCAAACTCAGATAAACCATATCCTGAGACAAATTCTTCATTCGAATACACTCCAGGCATCTCAGACTATACAATCTCAGATAGCCCCCGATGAGGTTTCGCAAGGAAGAGGACCATTCAGTCGGAGAGGAAAAAAAGTAATACAAGATGTAATTTATGTTATAGAGGCTTTGTTGCAGTTTGGTATGGAGAAGAACGGTAAGGGTATACTATTCCCTCTCCCATGGGATCAAGAAATTTAAATTTTTCTTTGCTCACAGACGATGATTTATTACAAGATTTATTCTTCCAGGTTTCCCAGATCAAGTCTTTTGATCCAACAATTTCGTTCAATGTTGCCCAGACTATGTCTGAAAAAACGCAATTAAGGGAACAAGCTGTGGAAATTGAAGAGGATTTTCAGAGGCACAGTATGGCTTTCAGACAGTTGTACTCGAAGAGTATTCAAGTACTGAGATATTTTCTAGTTCCCTGCCAATCAGAGGTTTCGTCAGATGTAAACACGTTGGGTCAAGAACTCAAGTCCCTCTTCGTGACTTTCCTCTTCTCTTCCGTTTTCCGCCTTCTACTCGTTGACGCAATATCAATTGGACGACAGTGGGTAGCACATTTAGCGTCCGACATAAGTGACGCTGCTCTACATGTCCATGACATCGCAGAGCACGTAAGAAACAAGGCAGAGAAAGACGAGTTTGGTCGGAAAGCAGGAACACCAGTCAAATGTACTCACCCAAGGAAAATAGCTGAAGATGGTATGGTTACGGCAAGCGATATAGCTAGAGGCGTACAAGAATCTATAAACGAGAAAAAGAAGGATTGGAATGATCAATGGGTGGAAACCAAAGGAGAGGCTAAACAAAAACTTCTAACTCGTATGCAAGAGGCGGGTCTCACCGAATTCAGAATCACAGTTCAAATTTTTGTGACGCTTGAATTTAGATGGTCACCTATGCCCAAGAAGATTCTTCTTCACGTCATGCCATAATGACGATCCTGCGGCTCATAAGAAAATGGACAGTCAAATTCACCCTCGCTTCGCAAGAAACCATCAAAAGCATTCAGATACCTAATGCTGAATCATCCACAAAACCGAAGAGTCCCCATCCTGAAGCTTCTGACAAAGGTTTACCGACCAGATTTACCGATCCGACCCTATACCCATCTCAACTACATAGTCCTTTCGAGACTCTCATTCCAGGGATTGAGGTAGGCTCGCCACATCTCCACTATGCACTTCAAGACGCAAAGGCCATGTTTGAACGCATAGCTCAGGGGCACAAGATCGACAACATGATGAAAACATTAGGTGACATCATCAGACACTCAATCACTGTACCGAAAGACAGAAAGCAGAAGAAGCCCTACTATGGCAGGGATGAGGCATCAGATACGAGACATCCTGATGATTCACATCCCGAGATGGATCAATGTTGTCCCTCTGTCGACTGCAAACACGATCTCCCAGAAAGTGCCAATCTCTTTTTCATGTATATCTCCAGCATAGGTCGATATTTGGATACAGCAATGACCAGACCAGGTTGGGCAATGTCTGAATCTGGACGAACGTCACTAGAAGCGCTTTATGAAGCAACACGAGAATTATTGCGAGTTTCAGGGGAAGCAGTGGCTGATACAGATGATATCGTCAATAAGGTCACCGAGAAAACAAGAAATCAGGCTCGGCAGCAATTGGAAGAGGACAGTAAAACGATATCGGCAGAAAAGAAGGATCAGGTCGCACATCAGTGTATTATGGACATCGCGAAGTTCCTCGAACAGGCCAGTGACTACGTTGATGCATTGGGACGAGACAGAACCATGACAAAGCTCGTTCACGCTCTGGAGAAATTACGCAAGGATAGTCTAGAACTCTTCGGCACTGGAAAGGAAGAAGCCGGTGAGAGAGTTGACAGATATAGGGCTAAGAATCGACATCACGCGGGAGATCGAGGGACAGGGAAACTCAGCTCATACATCCAATGGCTCGGATGGGTATTGCCCCGTCTGCTCCATCTTCTTCCTCTTGGTGCTCTACCCGTCCCTCGCATCGAAATTCAGACAGATGATATCGAATGTGCAATTGACGCACGTTGGATCCGGGGTTTAGCACATGGACAAAGTGAAATTGCAGTGCAAGAACCTAGGATCCAGCAATACAATGAAGGTATTGGAGGCAAGTTGGTTCCAGATGAAGTTTTGGTGAAACAGTGGACAGAGGTCAAAGTTTCTTTGAGTGAGGGACTGGGTGCGGCTGCCGTTGGTGTTGATGATGCACAGTATCGGATGGGATTGACTGGTCGACCAAACAGTGAAAATGTCCCCAGTGTCAAGGCAACGTCTAGAATGAAGGTGTGTATGGATGGAATCAAAGCTTGCGTGCGAGGTTTGGATTACTATTTCAAGTGTGTACCCCCTCAGGTCTCCTGGCACAACTGCAGTCTGATATGAAATTTTCATGATCAGATACACTGGCTCACTCATTCGATACGAAGACGAAGGCATTGCCAGCATCGATCTAGGAACAGCCACAGACGAAGATAGACAATCCGGTCTCTGTCTCGATATTGAACTTGAAATGGACAAGGAAAACGTCGAAATGAATCTTCAAACAGCAAATACAAACACCACAGCAGAGATTCCCATCCTCATAATTGAAGACGTGGACAATGATTCCGAATTACTCGATCCCAATATCCCACAAAACTTGGATGTTCAAGAAGTCATATATGAAGCCGGTCATCATCCAAGTCGACAGCATAGTCCAAGTCCGCGTCCAGGCCACGAAAATTATCGCAGGCGATCATTTGAGGCATTGGGCTGTCCTTCTAAGTCCTCTATCGATCTGGCATTGGCCGATGTCACGCCCCTATTCCGAGTCCTGAACGTCCACGCCAATCTTCGCGGTGTTAGGTTCCAAATTAACCAGAGTAGACATTGGGTATTTAATAGACTGATAGTCGAGCCATTTGCGGGTCCACTCATCAGATCAGTAGTGAAACAGACACTAGAAGAAAGGATACGAAAAGTGCTAGAGGCAGTGGCATCGGGTATGGCATTGATTATGATGGAAGCGAAAGAGCGTGCGGTGAATAGACGTGTGAGGAGGTCAGTACATACGCGTAGTGGATCCCAATCCCGAGGCGAAACTGGTGAAGATGAAGAGGACGGCAAAATGAAATTGAGCGATTTGTATGCTACCCTTCTTGAACGTGGTCCCGAGGTCTTCAGATACTATACTAGCAGCAATGTCGATAACGGCACCGCCACCACTACAGAAACGGAATTGACAAATCGAGGAATCATCTTCTCCAAACAGGACCATGCACACATTCAGGGCCACGAACAACAACAGCAACCCGGCATCAGCCCCACCATGATAATTCCACTTTCAGGATCAGTGGACAACGAAGGAGGCGTAGGAGGCGATGAAAACTCGATGAATGAATGTCCAGAGTCTTCGAGTGAAGAAGCTCAGGTAAGAGTGGCTGTTGGCACCGGAGCGCAATTGTTTCCTGGGAAAGGCGGACCGTATGATGTTCCGAAGAACACGAATCGCACAAGCAAAATAGTGCTACAAGAGGTTGAGGATAGTGTTCAGGAGGCTAGAGCGAACATCGAGGAGGGGTATGAAAGGATAAAAGGAGGATATGAACGAGGAAAAGGGAAAGGAAAGAGATTTACTAAGCAAAGGGAGCATGAGTGTGAGGAAAGAGGTTGGAGAAGCTCAGCATTTGATTTCTAAGGCTCCAATTTTTCGATTTTGGACGTATCCTGATTTGATTATGTACTTGTATTACTTGTATGGGCAATATCTGTTGTGAGATATAACTAGCCCCTGTCAGAGCTCACAGTCATCAATCCTCCAGACAGTGCCATAACCAACCTCGCCATCAAAATGATCCAAGTTAAAACAGCTCTTCCTCCTCTCCCTTCCAATTCTTCGCCATATCCCAATATCCTTTCATGTCACCGAGCAACTCCTTTGCTTCTCTCTCCGTCGGCGCGCTCCTCGCTTTGAAACCCGTAAATGCCCTGTCTCTCAACGTACCCTCCCAAATCAACCAACACTTATTATCTTCCAATGATCCTCCATTCTCATCATCATCTCCACCATCCATTTGTTTGGCCTTTCCTTTCCCTTTGTTATCTGCGTCTTCTCCCATAGTCTCAATATTAGCAGCCTCATTGTCATTACCGTTGTTGACATCCTCGTCGGCACCAACGAGTTCGACGTCCTCATTACTTCTCGGTCTCGCAGCTTCCGTCCACGCGATACGATGTAACATGAGACGTTTATAATTCTTGATAAATTTGGCCGCGCCTTCAACGTAGATGACATTGAACCCTGGATGGAAGATGCAAACACCTGAAAGATGGAGCTGTTCTGCATTTTTGCGAACTTTGAATTGCTGTGCTGGATCCGAAAGGATTTTTACCCTGTAGGATGAAGAGGAAAAAAATTGATATGTGTACGGACAAATGATGAAAGGAGGTATACATACTTGAAGACAGCACCAACCAACCCCTTCTTCTCTTCTTCCATCTTTTTGTTCTCTAGCTTCTCCTTCCGCTGTTCGTCAGTCAGCTTGCGCTCTGCGTTCATCTTCTCATGCGTATGTTTGCGCATAGCAACTTCTCTTCTGACGCGGGCTTCAACTCTGGTAGGGTCTTGAATAGCGTCGGATGTCAAAACTTTCATTAAATTTGCGAGACGGACTGTATTTTTTTGCTGTCAAGAAAGAACGAGAAAAAGGCAAGCGTAAAGGCGTACCTTTGGGTGGATCTGGAGCAGTCAAGCCCATTCGGATCCTGTCTCGCTTATCTTGCAGCTTCTCTTTCCTCTTCTGTTTACGAAGTTTCTTTTGCTCCTGCATTGATGAATAGCATGGTTCATAAACTCAAACCTCAAAAACACTAAGAACTGACTTTGGTGGTTAGTTTAAGTGGTTTGAGTTCCACTTGGTTCTTATCTCCAGGAGCGGGTATAGGTATAGGATGCTGGATATACAGCGTGACAGGCGAGTCGACTGATTTGATATTCAAATTTTCGATGCCGAATGTTTCGATGTCAGTATAGCTCTTCGTTGGAAGCAACGCTGCATCCCACCATTCTGCTTCTGGTGGTGGTAGCCGCTACAGATAAAGACATAAAATTGAGTTAACCGGCATATGTAGAAAACATTACCTTTATATTCTTCTCAATGCCCATGTCGCTATCCAACCCGGCCTTCCTCGCACTCTCCGCAATTCTCTGTTTCAGCGCCTCAAGTTGTTGTTCCTGCCTCATCTGATTCGCGAGCGCAACATACTTGCCCTTGGGATTGAACCTGAAACTCCTCCCGTGTCTTTCCCTCGGAGCACCATCAAACCCAGTGCCTTGATCGTCTTTACCACTTCCACCTGCCGCTGCCGCAGCTGTGGCAGCAACAGACCCAGCAGTATAAGGGTTAGCTAGAGCTGGACTGGGTGTATTCACGATGGAGGGTACCGTCGGTGTCGGTGCTACAGGTGGCGGTGTGGGAACGTTACGGACGTTGGCTTTGATAGACGCAAATTTTGGCTGCATAGGTTTGTATCTGTCTTTTTTAGATTGACCAGTTGCCTGGGCTGTGGGTTCGAGGAGTAGAGGGTGTGCAGCCATTTTGAGACCGGCGCCTGGTGTAGGTTGGTTCTCAACAGCTGGAGTCGAGGAACCTTTCTTTTTCGTTGTCGCTGCAAGTGCCTGTCAAGGTTATGAGCCATTGAACGAGCTCTGACGATACTAACGACGAACCATGTAGGGGTTATCTTTGATTGAGAGCTTAGATTGTGCTTCTGCTACACGTTTCTTAGCTTCTGCGACTCGCCGCGCAAGATCATCTGTGCTTGTTGAAGGGCCAGATCCAGATTTTGGAGGCGGTGTTGTGCCAGGTGTGGGTTTCGGCGTTGCCACTGGAGTCGAGAATGATGACAAAGGAACGGGTATTTTGGATGGAAGGGGTTTTGTTGGTATAGGAGCAGCAATTCCTGGTGATTTTTGTGTTTCGGAGCCACCGGAACTGACATTCTTCATAGCTGCGAGTTTCGCCGCGATTTCTGCCCGTTTTTGCAGGATGAGGTCATTCGGAGACAACTAGCGTACAAAATCAGTGATGCTGAAGGGGAAAAAAGGACTACATACGCCCGAAAAAGTGCCATTTGAAGAGGGAATCTGATAGGAAAAGTAGAAGAATATGAGTATGTCTGCTGAAGCGAGGGTGATTCACCTTGCATACTCACATCGCTGTAATAGATTTATTAATACAATTTGTTCACAAATACCCAGAATGCTCACCTTTTCAGCTTCTTGGAGATACCTCCAGTATCAGAGCCGCCCTCTCGTGCGCGTTTTCGGTCAGTCATATCGACAGGTGAGAGTGTCCGCGAAAGTAAATTGGTTACATAATCGGGCATGCTTGAACCAGCTCATACGGAAATACACAAAAAAATCAGATCAGTGTGAACACTAAATTGTCCTCATTGTTCACTATAAATGAGGACAATCTAGTCTATGTTATAACAGTGGAGTGAAACAACTTAAGACACAGTTGTGGTCTGGACAGATAACAAATGTATCCAGTCCAGATGGTTTAATGACTCGAAAACCCCTCATCTGGAGTCTTTTCACTAATGAGGACACCCTGCGCGAGAACGATTGTTTAGAAGATCCCTTAAAGACACTTATGACTCTGAAGAACTCCGACCCGAGCACCGATTGAAGGAGTATTGAGTACAGAGTGTAGGGGATGAGTAATCTGAGCGCAATAATCTTGCGAGAAAACTGCCCTATTTCCATAAAGAAAGTGGCGGAGGATTGGTTATGTCAGGATCATGGCAAGTCCATATGGAAAAAAATCCCAGTATAGCTGATGCTATGTAGCTGCGGACTCTGCATGTATCTCTACAAGTGCACCAGACAAGTACTTACCATGTCTTCACAACCTAAGTTTGAATTAACTCTTCGATTATATAATCAATCATGTTTTCTCTCTCCTCCCTCCCAAGGTCTGTTTTCCGCGTCGTTCTTCCCTTCCCTACCCGTATATTTGCGCGCTTTCGTACTCAACTCGCACCTAAGAGAGTCAAATACGATAAAAGATTCAAAGGCCGTATTCCAATCCCTATTGGAGGTTCGACAAAAGGCACAACACTCGCATACGGAGAGTGGGGGATCAGGATTCAAGGAAATGGAGCGAGGCTAACTGCGAAGCAACTGTTGACAGCTGAGGAAGTGATTAAGAAGAGCCTGAAAGTAATCAAAGGGAGTAGAGTTTATCTGCGTGTGTTCCCGGACATTCCGGTTTGTGTCAAGGTCAGTGGTGTTTTGTGTGGATGATGGCTTGTGTGTCGTTGAGAATGTACTCGGAATATTAGGGTAATGAGACACGTATGGGTAAAGGTAAAGGTACATTTGAATATTGGGCTACTCGGTATGCAATCTATGTCATCCCTTACATTTCCCAAATTCTCACTAGTCGAAAAGAGTACCTATTGGCCGAGTAATCTTCGAGATCGGAGGAGTACCAATTCGTGAAGAACTAGCTAGGGAAGGTCTGTATACCCACTTCAATCCAATCACATTACACCTTGAATGAGTCGTATTCTGTCCATCTAACAGTGCTACGAAAAGCCTCCGACAAACTTCCTACTAAAATGGAATTTATCTCCCGCTCAACCCTACCACGACTTGGAAATCTACTCATTCATCCTCCACAACCACCAAAACTTGACACTACAATTAATATCGCAGCCAGAACTTTTCCTTCGTCACCCACATCCCATACAGTTTCAACATAGTATATACTTTTAGCGTCTCAGCGGACCTGGAATGTTGAGATAGGCTCCCCATAATAATGTTACTACCACCTTGATTCTCCTTGGGTTATTTTTCGGCGCCCGGGTTCCCGGCACACAAGACGGCCCAGACAAGACAGTCAGACAAGAAGGGGATAGAGTGAAAGAATTCTGTGTTTCTGAATATCCAGACCTATGCTCATTCATTAGATGCACGAATTGGAATGGGATAATGTATTGGGGACGAAGTAACGGGAGTGAAAGCGGAGTTTGACTTATCCAGCATAGTCTTTCAGAGAGAATTTACACACTGCCAAAATCTCAGAATAACTTCAAGGGGTGCTGGTCATATATAAAATCAAGGTTTTGAGTGGTGTACTAATGTTAATGATGATCGAAAACCCCCAGGTCAGGAAATTAACTTATTGGGCAGAGTTTGAGCTCTATTGGAGTACCTAAAATCGATACATAAGATGATGGGGAGCCGACACTCAATAAAGTCAAAATCCTATAGAACATGATTATTGATAATAAAGTACCGAAGGGTTGACCCTAGGTCACGGGGGCGGGGGCCGTAAGCCACTAGCGACAGTCTCAGATCAAACATCAACATCCGCTTTTCTACCGACATCAAATTCGACACATCAAATTGTGATGTACCAGGAATAAATCTAACCCACCAATTGATCAAGGGATACTCCTCGTTGAATCTGAGAAGGGCGAGATCTCCATGGGAGAACTACGTGGATACACGCCGGATACACGCCGTACACGCCGCAACCCACCGGCGTGGGAAATATAAGGTTTGACCTAATGCAACATACTAGTTGAGAGAAGGGCTAGAGATAGGTTTCGACACCTCAAAATCAACTTCATTCAGAAATGAAAAAGGCATGGATTATCTCACAGAGTATCACAGAGTCGACTGAGGCTCTGATCTGCAGTTAGCTGAGTGCCAGTATTTTTAAACCGCCAGGTACAGAACATAGTAGCCGAAAACTACTATGTCAACCGATCATTAATACTAATCGATACCCGTGGTACATAATCGTTTCTATCGATCGTGGTGAAAAATTATCTCCTAATCTTGAAACGGTCTGGAATGGCATAGACATCCAATATCATGAAAATCCACAGTTTTGGGGAAGAGTCAGTGTTTTGAATCGTCAAGTCTCATGCCAAGTATTCTAGGACTCAAGCGGGAGGGGAGATGACATCCATTTATTTGATAAATCCGCCGCGATAGGCTTTTGATTTTCCCACAAGTCGGACTGATCGCATCGTCGGGATCAGTTTTGCCGTTCAGCCACTTGAGAGTGGCTCTTACTGTCCTTTTCACTGTCCTTTTGCTCTAATGTGAATTGCAAAATGTAAGCACTCGTTGAATATCGCTTTTCAATAATGTTCGCTGCTCCATTTGGCCCCAGCAACTATATTTATTACGAGGGCATACAGCTGTAATGTTGATTGCCCGACCCTGTGCATTCTTCGGCATAGATCAGTTTTTAGATCAGTTGTGCATCGTATCGACCCTGTATTTTTTTTAGAAGCTCCAGGTGGCATAAATACCGTAAAAGCAGTCAATCTTCACCCTTCATTCTTCTCCGACGGATTCTGCCCCTACAGAGGATGGCGTCAAAAATCACTTCCCAAACGAACGTAAAAAGGACGCCGCGTCCCTCGCTATCCGCACCGTGCATTCGATCACCCAGCATTCCAGAAATATCCCATGCAAAATGTCCGCCACTGTGTATGTGGACTGTTTTGTTTGTTCTTTTATCTCATACTTACGCATGACGCAGTGTTCAAGTCGCCGTCTAACATCGATGTTTGTCATCCTGTGGCTCTCTCCCATATGGCTAGAGCAATAAACAAGTACATCACATCTACCACTTCTTTGGGCAACCATTCAACATCACTTGAGTCTGTCTCCTCCGCCTCAGGTACTTGGGAAAGTCTTGAAAGCTATATTTCTCGCATCATCTTGGCGTGTCAAGTACCTAACATCGTGGCTTATACCTCTCTATACCTCCTCATGACCATCTCTCGCTCTTGCTCTTGTAAGTGCACCGAGGTTTCAGACGACTTCATTGAGTCCCCAAAACCGAAACCTCCGCCATTGTCCCATCAAATATCACAAGCCTTCTCCCGCAGTGCCATTTCTCGCGTTCAAAGACCTCACTGGGTCGGGCATCATTTCTTTATGGGACCATTCCTACTGGTGTTACGGTCGTACGAACGTATCTCGGGGAGGGACATCATTAGTCATGAACTGTTGTCTTTCGTATCGGGACTTTCTGCCAACGACTTGAAGGACCTCGAATCTTCGATTGATCGTGCCATGGGGACAAACACCAAATTGACAATTCAAGAGATGTTAAAGCAGAGAGACTTCCGAAGCTTGCGCGAGACCGAGTGTCCATATATAACTATCCGTCGCATGCGAGAGGCAAGGCGAAATTCTCTGGAAAGACGTCGCGCCGAGTTGCTGGATTCAACTAGGAGGGAAAATGAAAGGTCTGTCCCTATACTTTGTTTCTTTCCATGACGTATTAACGCTCTCGCTTTTTCAGGAATAAGTCCTCGACTACACCCAATGACAGCCAAGATGAAACGGAAGATGAAATGGAAGACGAAACAGAAGATGAATCAAATTGATGACCCATGACATTTTGCGTTTTGTTCGATACAAGCGCGTTGGAGCAAGCACCGTGTCAACCACCTTCACTGCCAAAACAGGCGTGTTTGCCAACACCACACACGTATTTATGTATACTCGACTGCCATGCTTTTTGCACATACGACACCTACTGCTTGTCAATATGCAAATCGAAAATCGAGCCTCCGATTCCCGACATCTGTTGTGGTAGCTAGGTATTCTGCTTTTTCCTATAGAGATCCATCGCGATACCGAGTAAGCTTTCGCGTGTCTATGAGAGAATGGTTCTACGTACTTCGTCAGTCATGGCCTTCCAAATCTTCTCTCTTTGTTTATTCCTGTGAATATAGTACAGCCTCGTGCCCGGATAAAGAATGATTAAGTTGAAAGCTGCGATCGCCATCAAGTATATATTTCCTCGTCGATCTATCAATGTTTTGTTGCATGGAATCTGATCTGGAGGATTGAAGAGGAGAAAGGAACGTACATCGGGGCGCGTCATTCGACCGATAGATATTCGACGAGATGACTGCTGAAGCTTGAACGAACATATTGTATAATGATGCACCGACGGTCCGAGAAGCTACTGCTCCCGAGTTTCGTGAACACCAACCAACTTGAATGGCATGCGAGTAGGGGTACATCAATAATAGCGATGATAAAACCTGGAAGAGACAACAATCATGAGTTTTGTCGGATGCTGGGTTGAAAAGGGACTAATGCACATAGAATACCCAATGATTAGGAAATTCCGGTAATAAGTACAGTGCAATGAGAAACGGCAATATCCACGCTGTTTCCGTCATAGAGAGATAAGTGCGTTCATGGAAAGCTTCAGAAAGAAGCGTTACCGCACAAAGCGTTATCATTCCTCCGACTATTGAGGGGATCGTCAACAAGTTAGTTTCGAGGGTCCCAAAGCCGATTTGACGTAACGAGAGAGTGAGGTATTGAGTAGGTGGTGTTGCTGGGATGCCGAATGTCAATCCACTGTAAATGATGTGTCAAGTCGATTCCCAAGTAAATGAAGCGACAGGTGCGACACACATGATGTAGAGCGGCCACAGATCATAATCTTTCAATGCGAGCCACATACGCTTCAAAGTCAGACCTTCACGATTGTGCATATCGCCCTTTGTTGGATCATCTCGTAAGATTCTAGTGGTAGCGATAACCTCTTCACGTTCAGTAAACCATCCGTTTGGCCGAAACCAGGATTTCGTTTGGGTTGGGGAGGGTGGCATCATGAAGAATGTGGCGAAGCCGATAACGAAAGTCATTAGGCCTTCGATTAAGAATAACCACCTATGTGTCCATGTAAATACATCAGCAGGTAATAAGTAGGTATTTGCAAGATAAGCAGGGAGGAGAGGAAACGTACCGCCAACCTGCGTGTCCGCCTACACCTCTCATCCGTAAAATTCCAAATGCGAGGAAACTCGCGATAATTTCGCACGCATCTGAAGAGAACCAGAACAAGGCAAGGCGGAATGGGAGTTCGTATTTATTGTAGAAATCTTATTTTATAATTATAAGATGCTTTGCATGGAAGGGATGGCGTACAGGAGAGATAGAGCACCAAGTCTGGAATGAAGCCACCCTGTACAAATCTGATGGGATGAAGTTGTTAAATGAATGATAAGGAGAATATTCGGGTAGCGTACCCAAGTAATGCTCGACAGATCAGAAACCCCGTTCTGTTACGTAACCAGAATTGAGACATGGTGATGATTGACCAAACACACATCTGGATTGGGATCCAAACATCTGGCCCGAGCTTATATAAGAATATGATGGTTGGGTCATGCAGAGAGCGATTAAAGCAGTAACAATATACCTTCTTGGATACGAGTTGAGAAGGTAACTCGGCGCAAAGGAAAGAGAGGCGGAATATTGCGTTACCCAAGTTGTAGTCTACATAAATGAACATCTTGATTGTGACTATCGAGTAGAAAAGAGGTCCTACCATCCGTGATCATACCCAAATCTGGTAGAAAATTATCCGTGTTTGCTTGAGCGATATTGCTTCTATCGAAATTGAGTGCTGAGAAGCTTATTGCAGCTATGAGAAGAAACACTCCATATCAATTTTCAAATACACCTTTATTTCAAAGTTGAACGTACTCCAGAGCATAACTCTCCAATCGATTTTCCGGACCAAAGCCTGCCGTGTGCGTCATCTCGGACTATATCAACACAAGGAGTATGCAAGAACTCACCCTCTCTTCTCGAATGGTCCATCTCGCAGTCACATCAAACCTATGTAAGTTTTCGTAGTTTTCTTTAGGCCAATAATATTGTGCGAGATTAGGATCGTCATAGACACTGCGTTTCGTTGCTATTGCGTCCAGGTCTATCGGGCTAGCTGACTTGCCACACAAGAAAGGGACAAAGCGAAAGAGAGAGGAAGTTATAGAGATGGGGTTGGGTATGTCATCAGCAAGACTGTCATGGTCGGTTAAAGAGTTGTTAGTAAACTTGACTGGCAGGCTGGATGCAGAAGAGCGAGATTTAGTACCAGGCTCAGAGTTGGTACTGAAGAGACGAGAAAGGACTGGTTCTTCTGCAGGGAGATCTGGTTGGGTAGCACCTGGAGGCATCACTGTTCAAGTAAGAACATTTGAATCACTAATTCTCTCCAGGTTTTAATCTCGGCAATTGCTGAATCACGACATTCTAGGACATAGTAGCACAAACAATCGTATTGTTTCCCTGACCTAAACAAGAGTGGTAGAGACGCCGATGGTATTATTGGGCACGATCAGAATGGCGTGTGAGGAAGGAGATATGGCGCAAGAAGGAGTGATGGTGTATCTTTATTAGCCGTGATCATGCGATATATCCACGCTTTATAGTTGCAGTCCGATTGAGCCAGATATTTGAGTTTCAGCGCTAGTTCTCAAGTCGACCAGTGTAAAGAAGATGTGATGATTGCCGAAAACGGCACGAGCCCACCACAACCGAAAACAACCGCCATCAACCACAATGCATTTCACGAAGCCAGCATGGGTCATCCACAAAGACTCTGCAAAGAGCGACTCAAACCCAAAGCGTCTGTCCATATTTTCTGTGCACGTCCACCCGGACGGTTCTCGTATAGCTACTGGTGGCCTTGACGCCAAAGTGCGAATATGGAGTACGAAACCAATACTCAGTCAAGCAAGTGAAGAGTCAGGCAAACCGCCAAAATCACTATGCACATTGTCAATGCACACGGGACCTGTACTTACAGTGCGCTGGGCCCACTCAGGACGGTGGCTGGCTAGCGGAAGTGATGATGAGATTGTCATGATTTGGGACCTTGACCCGTGTGTTGTTTCATTGGTTTAGGTACTGGGTTGAGGATGACATATGTCGTAGGAACGCTCGTGGGAAAGTCTGGGGCTCGGATGAGGTGAATGTGGAAGGCTGGAAGCCTCTGAAGCGACTCCCTGGCCACGAGAGCGGTATGTGGTGGCCCACTTTTCCAGACACGCTCTCATATTTTTACCAGATGTCACCGATTTAGCATGGTCATCTGGAGACAGGTACTTGGCATCAGTCGGACTCGATTCTGCAGTAATAATCTGGTGTGGTTTCACTCTTGGTGAGCATTTCCTTTCGATTTCCTTCTTGTGCTCATGGGCGATAGAACGACTGCATAAGATCGACCAACACCAAGGATTTGTCAAAGGCGTGTGCTGGGACCCTGTCGGCGAGTTTCTCGCTACTCAGTCTGACGACAGGTCTGTCAAGATCTGGCGGACAACCGATTGGAACCTAGAAGCTGAAGTCACAAAGCCCTTCGAGGATTCTCCTGGAAGCACTTTTTTCAGACGTCTGAGGTGCGGTTCTCTTGTTTTCTGTCTTTTTTGCTGAAATTAATACTCTGTCTAGCTGGTCTCCTGATGGCGCACATATCACAGCTTCTAATGCAACTAACAACAAAGGTTTCGTCTTCATTGCTGCCGTTATTACACGTAGCACCTGGACCTCAGAAATTAGTCTTGTAGGACATGAGAACACTATCGAAGTAGCTGTAAGCTTCTTTCGTTGCTCCATCTCTGTTTCGATATACTTCTTCACGGCAGGCTTATAACCCCCACATCTTCCTTCGAAATCCAACTGCTCCTATCGCGACAGCAAACATATGTTCGGTAGTCGCACTCGGTGCAGATGACCGATCTGTATCAATCTGGCAAACTAAATCAGCGAGACCGCTCATCGTGGCCAAGCAAGTCTTTGAAAGGCAGATTATGGATCTGAGCTGGTGCGTCGTCCCTCAGCCCAGTTTGCCCCTTTCTTACTTCCTTGTTAACACAGGTCATGGGATGGTCTCACACTCTACGCAGCTTCTTCGGATGGTACGATAGGCGTTTTCAATTTCGACCCAGACGAACTAGAAGGAATAGCACCACACTCTGTTCAAGAGCAGTATCTCGCCAAATTCGGATTCAAGACACCACCTATACCCGAGGGTTTTTCTCATACCTCCACTGTGGCTACACCCGTGAATAATACTACTGCTACTGGTTCTTCGAATGATTTCTCCACCAGTGGAGGGCCGGAGGTCGTTAATGTTCTTATTGCGAAGAAAGGCAACAGAAACAAGAAACGTGCCAACCTTAACCTTGCTGGTTCTTCGGTGCCTTCCGCTTCGACAAATGGCCTCATCCCATCAGCATCTACTATGCAACGACGCGTGTCCTCTTCATCGCGTCCCTCATCGTCCACGAAGCAATGTCCATTCCCATCTCCAGCCGAGCAATTGTTTAAGCCTTCACACTCCTCTCGGGACTGGAAGATGGACGTAGATACAGATACAGTGACGGACAGTGTTCCGATATCCTCCCTCGATGCAGCTAGTCGTGACCCGCAAATACGTAAGCAGAAGACTAAATCATCTGTGAGGAACTTGAGTAGGAATGTACAAGGGAGTGCGGGTGGTATGTGGAGAGAAGGGAGGGATGATTTGGATTTAGGGTTGGACGAACCCAAGCTTATGAAGTATCAAAGCATCAAAGTACAGGATGTTGCGAATGAGATTTTCAAAGTGTGGAATTACGAAGATGGTGGTGAGTTACACATGCTTGTAGATGCTGTGCGTCACTTATGGCTTGTTTCCGTGGACAGCGGAAACAAGAATTTCGCTAGTGAGAGGTGAAGAAATACAGTGGATAGATTATGTGCCTTCACCAGTGTTGTTAGCGGAAGCGACAAACGTTTTTAGTGCGGTTGCGATGCAAGATGGGAATGTTCATGTCTATTCTCCTGCTGGTCGGCGGTCGGTCTGAACTCTCTCAACCCTTGTATGGGGTTAACGATTTTGTGCGTTGTAGACTATTGCCAACGTTGACACTGGGCTGTTCAGCAGCCTATATGGACGCCAATAAGCATTGTTTGATGATCGTCACTGTAGACGGGCAGCTTTACTCCTGGTAGGCTCTTTCTCCTATATCTTTAACCACCGCCGCTGATGAATAGTTCCTCTCCTCTCAATCAGGAATGTGCTAACTCAGAAAGCTAATTTTCCCCCGTTATCCGTCCTCTCTCTTCTCAACTCTTCACCCAATACGCGTCTCACGGGTGCTTCAACACGTTCTAATGGCATTTTGATGCTTTCATGCTCAAATGCTGTGGTATATACATACGATATCGCCCTAGGCTGTTTCACTAAATTGGCCGATAGCTGGTGGGCGAAGGGATCAGAGGCATGGGGATTGGATCGTCAACGCACTCTGGCGTCAAATTGCGGTTTGAGTGATGAGGAAGATGGGTTTCAGGAGGGGTTGGTCGCGTACGTGGAAGGCTATTGTGATAGGCATATGAAGCCGCTCGTGGCTACCACGAGTACGGTGGATGCGAAGAATAGCGGTAATAACAATAGCTCGGGAAATTCGAAAGGAGAAGAGAAACCGCAATGGTGGGCTGAGGTGCTTACACTTGGTCATCAGGAGATGTTGTTATATGCAGCGAAAACGTTAGAAAGTCCTTTTGAGTTCAAACAGGCACTGTATATGTACGCGAAGAAGATTGCAGATGAGGGATTTAGATGGAAGGCAGAAGAGTTGATTAAGGATTTGTTCGGGCCGATTTATTGGTGTGTATCGACGTTTTCCAGTTTTTACTTTTTCTAAACTCGTTCAATTTCAATTTGGGGATAGGCGACCCGGAAGAGATGATGGATGGGTCCCACGTATTGCTGGGTGTGACAAGAGAACTGTGTTGATGGACGTACTAGTCATTTTTGGTGCGTGTCTGTTTGTCTTTATCTCTTGATTTTTTTCTCTAATCACTGCTGTGTATATAGCACGGAGTAAAGCACTATCGAAGTTGGGTCTTGATTGGCAGGATACTTTAAGGAAAGCTATTCTGGATGGTAGGTGCGACAGCTAAATTGGTTATATTACTTGCTGGTATTGTATGATAATCTAAAATGAGGTCTTCTGGTAAAGAGCTGTATATTGTCTGTTCTCGTGTGTTGTATAGATTCAGGTAATGATAGAGGAGATATTTTCGTTGTGACGACAGCACAAATATGTGATATGACCGGTAGACGCCGAGAACTCTCTGCCATCGACAACCATGCAGTTACCCAACCAGATGTCGCCTGCCTCCCGTTATCACTCCAATCTCAAGGTTCTCAGGCGCAGAGACCCCTCAATAGTCTCTATATTTGACCAGTTCAGCCATGTCTGTATCTACCACCACAACGGCCAAAAGTGGCAAAAACACGGTTTCGAAGGTTCCATGTTTCTCTATGAACGGTTGCGTTTTTTTTCTTTTTCTCTTTCTCCTCTCTCCCTCACAGCTTCTCAGCGATTCGTACCCTCCATACGGATTTTATATCCTCAACCGCGTCGGTTCTGACGACTACATTCAGAGGCTCTATCCAGAGGACGATATCACCACCCACGGCGGTTATCTCATGCTTCGTTCCTACCCCAAACTCTCTGCTGCTCGACTGCGTGCACTTGCCTCTTCTGACACTGGAGATCAACCCAAGTTTTCAGAGTTGTATGCCTATGTCGGCGATGCAGCAACCGTCGCCTCCAAAAATCAAGAGGCTAGCCAGACCATAGGACTCTGGACGTTTACAACCGACGGGAGGGAGCCCTTGATGGATGTCATGTTGAGGTACGCCTTGAATTTTCTTGCTTGCAATCGCTCATTACTCGACAACTTAGACTCCATTCATATATCAAGAAAAATTTGCCTTATCCCGAGCAGTACCGCTATGGCCCAGATAGGCCTCCACCCTCAAATCCACATATTCGTGCTACCTCTTCTACCACCAATATCAATATAAGTGATATTGCTCAGGGTTGTATGTCTCTTCTCAATTTCCATTCTTTTTTGTTCACTCTAGTTGCAGATGATACGCAGCAAATCAGTAACAAAGGATTCATAGCATCGAGAGCACCTGGTACACCTGGAACCTCAGATGTCGACAAACTATTCGCAAAATTTTTACCCACAACGGCCACTGTGACCAACAACAACCATGGACATACCACGGCTGCCCCTGCCAGTATCGCCGTAGGCTTACCCGCTGTTAGCAATGATTCACGGTCAGCGGCGTCAATGTCTGTTCAATCTTTGTTCGCTTCGGTTACTGGATCCCAGGAATCTCAAACTTCATCTCAAATCCTACCGTACTTTGGTGGATCTCCTTCGCAGCTGCCACTGAATACTCAACAACAACAAGTATCTTCAACTACCGGGTTGAGTTTGCTGGATTCAATATTCGCTTCTGCCGCTCCTACATCTATCCCTCTATCACAGGAGGGGGCCCTACATAGCGGGCTTGGTCAACCGCAACGCCCCCACTACGAACTGGGGAATCATTCATGTTCATCATCATCGACGCCTGCTACACATTCTTTACCTAATAATTTCAATGCTTCTCGTTCTCTGTCACAAATTCCTATGTATACATCGACACCTAAATCGTTGCCTACGCCACAGGTGTTATGTCAGAATGTTATAGGTTCGCTTCTTAATCATGGTGGAGATCCTCTTAGCGATGACGATCCAAAGAGACAAAGAGATGGTGGTGTAGATTGGGAGTTGGGGTTGGGATCGCACGCGAATTCGGGGGATGAGGGCAATGGATTGGAAATTGAAGATGGGAGCTGGAGTGGTGGTACCAGTTCAGAAGGTGGAAGAGGGACATCGGTACAATTACAAAGACAGAAGAAAGGGAAGAAGGGGAAAAGTGGAAAAATCGTGACGACGGAGAATGTAGCTGCGGGTTTGAATACCACAAGCGGAGCGGTAAATGGTGCGGTTGAAGGGGACGTGACGCCCAGGCCAGGATCTTGTGTGGGAGACTATTTGAAAAATCTCATCGATTCATCTGGTGCTACGACGACAGCTATTCTTTCGTCCGCAACGACTGCCGATGCCTCCATTTCGGCTAGTGATGCTTCCTCATCTACACAAAGAGAGAAGAAAAAACGAAGACGGAAGAGTAAAGCTGGCCGTGGACGTCTACTCGTTCCAGTTGAACCGAGCTCGGAATTATGTCCTTATCCACCCTCTCAACAGCATAACAGAGACGACATGGGTGCTGTTGTCTCTGATGGAGGTCTTGATGCCAATGATGAACTGACGAGTGAAAGTGAGAGTTCGTCGATGGAATTGAGTGGAGGAGAAGCAGTGGCAGCAGGAGGGGATATTGTGGAACTGGATTGGGAGGATATATCAGCGCTGAGTGATTTGAAGGAGTTTGAGAGGGTACAGAGGGAGCAGCAGCAGCAGAAGCGACGACGACGACGAAGAAAGGGGAATAAGGGGAAGGGGAATATTGTCGATACTGTAAATGAACAAGAAGAGGGATAGGAGGCCTATTTGGGGTGCTGGAGTGACAAGACAAATTTTCATGATAATGCGAAAGAAACGATGAGCGATAGGAGAAAGACATGATATCAGTCCAGGCCTCCCTTCAGTATAGTGTAAAAGTATTTGAAGCATGAAGCCCTATGGTCGGAAGGGAATTTTTGAACGCGACGGTTGCCGGCAATCAAACTTAGTAGATTATGTTATCACTGTACACCTTCGCATACTATTTTTTCCTATCTCCGAGATGATGTGGGCCAGCACGCGAAAGCTTTCGTTGTGTATTCATACTGCCGCCTCTCTCGTCTCGATCGGATGTTCAAAGAAACCAACAATATACTCTCTTCCAACTGAGTTAATTTGCGAAATTTTTATCCACTTGGACGCGCAAGGGTTGTGTTCTGTCAAACTGGTATGCTTCTACACTCATATTCATTATTTGTACACTTATAACGAACGCTAGACATGTAGATTGTTCTACGAAGCTACAAAATCACGTCAATTCTGGAAACAGGTCCTCTGTTCCACTGGGCCATGTTGGCACAATTATTCCAAGAAACTCTCTACTTGCACTCTCCAGGAACTGGAGCACTGGGCCACACGAAGCTTGAATATATATGAACGTTGAGTTCTAGATATGCCACTTGAATTTCGACAGCGTGTTCTCGAATATTCTACAAAAGCAGAAATAATGAAAAGTGAACTGCTACCAGGTGGACGATGGTTATTGACTTGCAGCACTCAAAATCAGTACTTCCTGCATGATTTACATATGTCTTCTTCTCAGCCACAAGAACTTGCTAATCCAGGGGATTACGACCCCGAGAACGGGACGCTGGATAGGCTTACGTCACTTAAAATATGGGTTGATAATTCAAAGGAGAATTTTTGCTTCCGCTTTATTGTCCGGAATCGTGGAGGATCGTTAAAACGTGAGTTGGATTGGATTGGCAAATTTTGTAATAACAATTTCTTTCCAGAGGGTGATGTAACGCGAATGTTCGTCTATGAGACCAACATCTTTGAGGATGAGGGGGAGTTTTATTTTGACACAAAGACCATATACTCGACCCGAAGTTCTCTCCGGGGCATCAAACCGAGCGTGGCTCTTTCAGAAAAATATATCATTGAAGCTGTAAGGTTAGGACAATTTTATGATAACACAGAGCGGTGGAAACTAGTCCTCATCGAACGCAGCACCAATGATCCAAAACAAGCTGTCACGGTTGTACGGCTCAGGAAAAAGGACAATGCGCCTATAGTGAGTGCTCCTTTATGCCTTCAACAATTCTTATCCGATTTTTCCTTCCTTAGAAGGAACTTTACATCACAACAAATGACACTGTGGTAGCAGTTGGGTCTGGATTTATCAGTCTCCACTCCATTCAGGACCTCAAAATGCATCACAAGAAACTGATCTTCCCGCTACATCATATCGTGATGGATTGGGATGACATTTCTCAACCGATTTACGATCGAGGTTTTGATTGAATGGTTACTCTCTGCAAACTTGAGTATCTCCTCATACGATTGCCTCAGGATCCGAACAGTCCTCGTATCGTTACACTCGGTTATGACGCTGTTGATGATGACCGTGATTGGTTTTCTGGCTTGACGAGTGGGGACGCTGCTGTTACTATATGTCGTGACTCGACTGCCAAAATCATAACATATTCCTGGGATGTTGAGATGACACACTATGTGTTTCGGGTGAAACAATTTAAGATTCCTGGGGTCACTAATTGTTCAAGACGGCTTTTCAACACTGGAATTGACATGGCCAGTGGGCGACTTATGTTCAGTGATCATCAACAAAAGTGTATGATTTTAGACACAGTACCGCTAGCTGTTCCTGTATATAATACGACTGTGATAGTATAGCAAATGCTGCAATATATATTTCTAATCTTCCGGCATCCTTACCAAGTGTGATTGGATGATCATGATAACGTGCGCCGCATCTGGTGAGGCCATGAGGCCTCAAGTCTTACTGATTACGTTGGTCTCTGTGGCTCTCTATCGCTCTCTACATCTACTCTTTATCCGTGGACATGCAAACTGGTAAATCTTTACTATCTAATGTTTGCCTGTCTCATCTTCTGAATGACTAGAGTCGTCTTCACTCATCATGGAAAGCCAGCCCAACACTGATCTTCTGGTTCTACTTGATGGGCTCATCGAACAGATAAAAGGACCCTGGGGAGCAAAGGACACGAAGGACAAAGTCAATCGTCTCATCATAAATCCCCTTGTTCAAAGGATGCAAGCAGAAAAACAATCTGACGATGTACTTGAAAGGCACATCAAAGCCCTGAAAAGATTGGCCTCAGATCCTTCCCATCTTCGTGAATTTACAAAGCTGGTTATCACTGGGGAATATCTCCACAATGACTTCGCCGTAAGTGATGCCATCTTCTCAACAATTTGTTTTTGATACCTTCCCAGGTCATGTCTCTATCCGCAGTCACATCACTTGAGGACTTTAACTGTCTTGGGTTCCAGGTCAACAACAGGGTATTTAATCGATGAAGTGCTGGAAATTGTCGTCTCAGAAGACTTCAAGAACCAACATTCTTGCTCTTTTCCCAGTGAAGCCGAAATCACAGAATTCAATTGGATTTTGCAGTGGCACTATACACATGTTTTTGGTACAACAGTAAGTACTTTGAAATGCCGGTTTCATAGTCTTGCTTGAATCCACCTCTTTCAGGCTGAGCAAGTAGCAAGAAATCATCAGTCACCATCTGAGTCTTGTTCTTGCCTCTGACCGAGTTGGTTTCGAAACCTTAGAGATCTGCTTTCCCATTTGGACGCCCGGCACGAGGCAGTTGAAGTCAGATGTGGGCTTCGAAGCCATACAAATAGGACTTACATTTCAGGTCCCACCGATTACTTGGTTTTGGCCATTACTATACCAGATCATCATAAAAAACAAGGTTTCTTGGTACAAGATCCCAAGGTCGGGACTCTGGACGACCTTGAATTGATAGACTGTATGTTATTTCCTGGGCTTGACGTTTTTTCAAATAGCTCAGCATTTTAGTCAACAAGACATACCCGGAATTCATTACATACATGAATACAGAGATGGCTCCCTTGTTTTCCAACAACAGTGATTGGGAGGCTTTAGTGATAGAAGCAAAAAGTCGGTCATGGTTCACCTCATCAACAGGTGGGTTGTGTGTCTTCTTTATACACCTGACTGATGATTGATTATCTTAGCTGACCCGTCGAATTTGTACCAGGCAATTTCAACTTGCTGTTTGGCGTGTGTGTTTTTGTTCATTTATTTGTGAAATCAACTGAATTGGAATCTAGAGGGCACTACGGCCGTCATAGGTGCTATGTCATGAAATTCTGCCTAAGTAGTGGACAACATTGGGTTCTTCGGTGTTGTCAATAATTATTCTGCTGTTGCGCATGTAACTGAAGTCTTGGACAACTCCAAGTTTAAATAGGACCAATGATGTCATCATGCTGTTGACTCTCTGGGTATGTTCTTCGTCCAATATTTCCGCAAATAAATCCTGTCATTGACTGATGTCAAATCTTAGCTTGGGCTACCAGGACCTATACTTGAACAACTTATTTTCTCACACCTTGTTTCTAAAGCTGTCATCAAGAGATTTCAGTTTCCAGGTGAATCAGAAGATAACCCTTGAAAACAGGAGGTCGACTGTGATGGGCATAGACAATTGTTTGAAGATGTTGAAGAAGAAGAGGACAACAACGAGGAGGATGCGGACGAGGAGGACAACAATGAGGAGGACAATAACAAGGATGAGGAAGATGGAAATCAGAACAAGGGAGATCAGGATCAGGATGAGACTAGGGAGGAAGATATAGCAGCTGCAATTCAGAAACTAAAAATGTAATCTGACAAGAGTTAGCCTACAGAATTGTTCAACGATTATTTCATGTTTTGAGGCGCAATCACATTTTATAATTATAATGATAGCATCTAACAAAGCTGGAAGATCAAAAACATGCATTGCAGCATTCTCTATGCCAGCATGTTTGTATTGTCTACAGGAACAGCTAGCGGTACTGTGTCTAAAATCATACACTTTTGTTGATGATCACTGAACATAAGTCGCCCACTGGCCATGTCAATTCCAGTGTTGAAAAGCCGTCTTGAACAATTAGTGACCCCAGGAATCTTAAATTGTTTCACCCGAAACACATAGTGTGTCATCTCAACATCCCAGGAATATGTTATGATTTTGGCAGTCGAGTCACGACATATAGTAACAGCAGCGTCCCCACTCGTCAAGCCAGAAAACCAATCACGGTCATCATCAACAGCGTCATAACCGAGTGTAACGATACGAGGACTGTTCGGATCCTGAGGCAATCGTATGAGGAGATACTCAAGTTTGCAGAGAGTAACCATTCAATCAAAACCTCGATCGTAAATCGGTTGAGAAATGTCATCCCAATCCATCACGATATGATGTAGCGGGAAGATCAGTTTCTTGTGATGCATTTTGAGGTCCTGAATGGAGTAGAGACTGATAAATCCAGACCCAACTGCTACCACAGTGTCATTTGTTGTGATGTAAAGTTCCTTCTAAGGAAGGAAAAATCGGATAAGAATTGTTGAAGGCATAAAGGAGCACTCACTATAGGCGCATTGTCCTTTTTCCTGAGCCGTACAACCGTGACAGCTTGTTTTGGATCATTGGTGCTGCGTTCGATGAGGACTAGTTTCCACCGCTCTGTGTTATCATAAAATTGTCCTAACCTTACAGCTTCAATGATATATTTTTCTGAAAGAGCCACGCTCGGTTTGATGCCCCGGAGAGAACTTCGGGTCGAGTATATGGTCTTTGTGTCAAAATAAAACTCCCCCTCATCCTCAAAGATGTTGGTCTCATAGACGAACATTCGCGTTACATCACCCTCTGGAAAGAAATTTGTTATTACAAAATTTGCCAATCCAATCCAACTCACGTTTTAACGATCCTCCACGATTCCGGACAATAAAGCGGAAGCAAAAATTCTCCTTTGAATTATCAACCCATATTTTAAGTGACGTAAGCCTATCCAGCGTCCCGTTCTCGGGGTCGTAATCCCCTGGATTAGCAAGTTCTTGTGGCTGAGAAGAAGACATATGTAAATCATGCAGGAAGTACTGATTTTGAGTGCTGCAAGTCAATAACCATCGTCCACCTGGTAGCAGTTCACTTTTCATTATTTCTGCTTTTGTAGAATATTCGAGAACACGCTGTCGAAATTCAAGTGGCATATCTAGAACTCAACGTTCATATATATTCAAGCTTCGTGTGGCCCAGTGCTCCAGTTCCTGGAGAGTGCAAGTAGAGAGTTTCTTGGAATAATTGTGCCAACATGGCCCAGTGGAACAGAGGACCTGTTTCCAGAATTGACGTGATTTTGTAGCTTCGTAGAACAATCTACATGTCTAGCGTTCGTTATAAGTGTACAAATAATGAATATGAGTGTAGAAGCATACCAGTTTGACAGAACACAACCCTTGCGCGTCCAAGTGGATAAAAATTTCGCAAATTAACTCAGTTGGAAGAGAGTATATTGTTGGTTTCTTTGAACATCCGATCGAGACGAGAGAGGCGGCAGTATGAATACACAACGAAAGCTTTCGCGTGCTGGCCCACATCATCTTGGAATGAGGTGTACAAAGATGGGTCTATGACATAATCGGCGCTACTGAGTATGTTTCTGTCGGCGTCGCGTTCAAAGACCATAGGACTTCACACTTTTACAACATACTGGAGGGAGTCCTTGACGGATATGATGCCGAAGCCTTGATTTTTTTGCAATCACTTGCCTCTAGTTCTCACTTGTATGTCAAGAAAAATTGGCTTTATTCTCTTGAGCAGTATCTCTGACCTCAGCGGACTAGTCTAATGCATCCTGGTACCTAACTTTTACTGTAATTTTTTCCTCTTCCTCATTTCCCAGGTAACTGGTAACTCGTAGTCGAGACACATACATACAGATATTCACACTCCATACCATCTTTCTCTCTACTTTACTCGAAGACACCTGAGATGAGAAACCCTTTTCTATATCACTAAACATACTCACGGTTGTATCGTAGATACTTACTACTACTACCCTTTAGGTAATACCGCCGTCTACTTTACTCAAAGATGCCTGAGGTCTTTACATGGCAGATTTCTCTACAACGACCCATTCGAATTGCCTGTAGGACCGACTGGTGGCACCGTGTCCAGAATTATGCAATTGCAATTATCATCAGCGAATACAAGTCGTCCACTCGTCATATCACTCCCAATGGGTCTAAGATTTCCTGGATGACAATTAATCTCAGGGATCCTGACATGTTTTATCTGAAATGAACAGTGTGTCATCTCAACATCCCAGGCATATGCTATGATTTTGGCGGTCCAGTCACGATAGAAGGAAAAAGCAGCGTCCCTTCTCACTAAGTTGAAAACCCGTGGGCGACTAGTGTCAACAGTATTACGACCAAGTGTAGCAATACAAGGAGGACTGTTTGAGTCCTGAGGCAGTCGTATGACGCGGAACTCGAGGTCGCAGTGAATAATCATCCAGTCAAACCTCGATCGTAGAATGGTCGAGAAATGTCATCCCAAGCCAACTTAATACGATGTAGTGGCAAGACTAGTTTCTTGTGATGCATTTTGAGGTCCTGGATAGGGTAGAGGCTGAGGAATGCAGGCCCAATTACTACCACCATGTCACTTGTTGTGAAGAACAGCCATCTCTGAAGAAAAATGATTGGAGTGAAAATCATTGTATTGAATTGAAGGCATGAGGAAGCACTCACAACAGGTGCATTCTCCCCTTTCCTGAGACTTACAATTGCTACAACTTGTCCCTGATCATTGGGGTTGTACTCGGTGAGGACCAGTGTCCATCTCTTAGTATTATTGCTCTCGAATCCTGTCGCTCGTAGTTCGACTAGATATTTTTCTGAAAGAGCCATGTGTGGTCTGTGACACCCGAGATAACCTCGGGTTGAGTATACCGTTGTTGTAGTGCAAGAATAGTTCTTCCCATTTTCAAAGACGTTGGTCTCGTAGATGAACGTTCGTGTCGCATCATCTGCTGTAGAGAACAAGTTGGCAACAATCTTCCAATTTTCAGAATGACTTACGTTCTGACGGACCTGCAATACCCCAAACAACAAAGCGGAAGCAAATATTCTCCTTGGAGTTATCAACCTATAGTCTAAGATACGTGAATTCATCCAGCGTCCCGTCCTCATGGTCGTATTGCCCTGGATTAGCAATTTCTTGTGGCCGAGGAGAAGGCAAGTGTAAATCATAGGGAAAGTATTGATTTTGACTGTTGCTAGTCAATAGCCATCGTCCACCTGGTAGTAGTTCACATTTCATTATTTGTGCTGCTGTAGGGTCTGGGAGAACACGTAGTCGAAATTCTAGTGGCATATCTAAAACCCTAACTGTCGTAGATACTCAGGCTTTGTGTGGCCCAGTGCTCCATTTCCTGAAGTGTGCAAATAGAAAGTTTCTTGGAATAGTTGTGCCGACATGGCCCGTGGAACAGAGGACCTGCTGCCAAAATTGACGTGATTTTGTGGCTTCGTCGATTGTTTGTCTAGCGTTCGTTATAAGTATACATATGATTAATATACGCGGGGGAACATACCAGTTTGACAGAACATAATCCCTGCGCGTCCAAGTGTATAAAAATTGCAATTCGGTTGGTATTTAATCAAGTAAATACTTATACTCTCGCATCATTACTATCATTTAATCTCTCCGTATATAAAGCTACTACGTCTCTCATGGATACAATAGAATCGCTTCTGCCTCTTTATCCAAAAGATACACCTACCGCTTTTCAGGTGCGTCGGCTGGTGCTAATACCGGTTATGGCTGTTGGCTATATTTGCACAGAGAGTGTATTCTGATGTCTTCGAACGTTCGAGCGAGACAGCAGTCTGGATACACGACAAAAGCTTTTGTGTATCGGTCCCCATCATCTTGGAACCTGGATGAGAGGTTAACAATGTTCACGACGATGGGTATAAGCGAATCACGTAATCGGTGCTATTCCTACTGTGTCCAATTAGCTTGTATGTCGGTACAAATGAGCCTCCAACCTCAAATCCTCTCATATTCGTGCCGCTGTATCTGCTAAATCTACCATCACCAGTGACAACGCTCAAGGTTCCTTTCTTAGCCTTGCGTTGGCTCAATTTAAGTGTGACCAGCAAGATAACAGCTAAGGACCCTTAGCATCTGGGGGCGCCTGGAAACTTGAATCGTCTACAAAATCTTAACCCACTGTCACCAACAACAACTATAATTCAGAATATGTCTCAGTCGTCACCCGATGTGGTAGACGGCTGAGGTACAATATGATTGAAACTGATATGGAGTCAGGACTACGATGTAGGGTAATAAAATTATGCGTCATCGACGTGTCGGTTTACTTTAATAACAACGATCATGGACATGTCGCGACGGACCTTGCCCTACCAGCTTCACTTGAGACATAACACTGGCTGCGCAGTTAGCGATGTCAACGTCTGTTCAACCCTTGTTCACTTCTATTACTGGAACAGCAACAAGCACCATTACTACCAGAGTGAGCATGACTATGAAACCCAACGGGGAATTATCTCTCACCATCGGCATCTACTACAACCTATTCAGTAGCTTCGGTTCAATGTTTCTTTTGATTCTTGTTCTCTACAACAACCCATTTAAAGTGTCTATAGGACTGATTGGTGGTGGTGTATCCAAAATAATGCAATTCCAGCAATCAATGAACACAAACCGTCCACTGGCCATATCAAGCCCAACATTCAAAAGGTCGTTGGGATAGAAAGCGACCTGGGGGATCCTGATATCCTTCATCTGAAACACACACTGTGTCATCTCCACATCCCAGGAATATGTGATGATTTTTGCAGCCCAGTTACCATACAGAGCAAGAGCGGCATCCCTTCTTACCAAACCAGGTAACCATCCATGGCCAGGTTCAGCAGGATTACGACCGAATGTAACGATACGAGGAGGACTGCTTAGATCCCGAGGTAATCGTATAAGGACAAACTCGTATTTGCAGAGATTAATCATCCAGTTGAAACCTCGATCGTAAAATGGTCGACAAATAGTATGAAAATTCATCTTGATACGTTGTCGTGGCAATACGAGTTGATTGTCATGCATTTTTAAATCTTGGATGGAGTAGAGGCTGATAAATTCGAATCCAATTGCTACCACAATGTCATTTGTTGTGATGAAGATATCTCTTTGAGGAAGAACGACCCGAGTGAGAATTGCTGAAGGCACGAGAAAGCACTTACTACATGGTCCTTCCTCGTGATGCGTACAATTGTCTCAGCTTGTTCTGGGTCATCGATGTTGTATTCGATGAGAACCAGTCTCCACCTATCAGTTTTCTTGTACTCCCACCCTATCGTTCGCACTTCGATCAAATATTTTTCCGAAAGGGCCATACTTGCTTTGTAGCACAAGAAGTAGCTTCGTCTCGAGTATAAGGTATTTGTAGTATTTGTAGTGCACCCTCCGTCTTCAAATACGTTGGTCTCGTAGATAAACACTCGCGTTACACGGCCTTCTGGAGAGAACAAGTCAGCAACTACCTTCCATGTCAGAAATACTCACCTTCTGATTGTCCTGGACGATTCCAAACAACAAAGCGAAAGCATAGATGCTCTTTCGAATTATCAATCCATATTCTGAAAGAGAATAGTTCATCTATGTTACTATCTTGGTCGTCGCGTCTCCCCGGATTAGCAAGTTCGTGAAGTTGAGGCAAAGGCATGTTAAGGTCGTACAGAATGTACTGATTATCATAATTGCTAGTCAGCAGCCATCGTCCACCTGGTAGCAGTTCATGTTCCATTATCCTTGCTTTTGTAGAGTATTGGAAAACACGCTGTCGAAGGTCAAGTGGAACGTCTAAAACCCAGCGTTCATATATATTTCAGGCTTCGTGTAGCCCAGTGCTCCACTTCCTGAAGGGTACAAGTAGAGAGTTTCTTGGAAAAACTGAGCCAGCGGGGCCCAGTGGAACAGAGAACTTGTTGCCAGAATTGACGTGATTTTGTGGCTTGGTAAAATAGTTTACATGTCTAGCGTTCGTGATAAGTATACATATAGTGAACATACGTGAGGGAGCATACCAGCTTGACGGAGTACAGCCCGCGTGTGTCTAAGTGGATAAAAATTTCGCAAATTAACTCAGTCGGAAGAGAGCATATTGTTGGTTTCTTTGAACAACAAAGTGAGACAAGAGAGATAGTAGTACGGATACACAACGAAAGCTTTTGCATGCTAGTTCACATCATCTTGAAAATAGCATGCGAAGGTGTACAGTGATGACATAATCAACTAACCATGTCCGGCTCCCACTAGGTCTGTGCCGCTTAGTCATCCATCAGCTCTGGATAAGTCTGGTTATTAGGCCAAATTCAATGCAAAATTCCACATGTTTAATTCACAAACAAATTTGACTCAAACTATGGCCACAGCCTTCCCAGCTGACTGCCTCCCTCCTGAGGGTTATTTCAAGTTGCAAGAGACCCTATATGTGTCAATTAATACATAGGCTAAATCAAGAGGCTATGCATTTACAACTCAATATGAGAGAAAAATGGCTTCTTAACTGTTTACTATGCATGCAATCGAAGCTGCTGGCCTCCCAATATAGTAGACAAGCCTCTAAGTGTAGAAAATAGTGTAGAAAATGTTATGCAATTGGCCATAAGATGACTTGGGAGGGGCATGCCCTTTACATTATTCAAGTATACTTTGAGTCATCAATTATAAAGCCAACTACTCTAAATACAAATGAGCAAGAGACAATTGGGGGCACAGTGACAGACCCTGCAGCATGTGTTGTAAGCATGCTTTCCTAAGTACCAACTATATAGTAGCCTAGATAGTAAAAAATAAGAAAACTATACTAAATGACAAACTCTTTACCTCCAAATATCTACCTTCTGAAAACATTTATCCATCTAAAGACCTCTCCACCCCTTCCATTTGCAATATCCATTGCCCTACCCTAGTCTTTAGCCCCTGCTATAGAACTTGATTGTCATGGAACAATCCCATTTAGGGATCAGGTGATAGACACCAAGATGAATACTCTAGTCAAACCCCTTTTCAAGAGTACCAGTGACTCCCCCAAAAACATTCCATCCTGAGAGAGAGCTTAAATAGATTTATCTTTGTATCTACTATGCCCTAATATACTTCCCAAAGGTGATACCCAGATTTTGTAGAGGAACACATATATTTGTAATGAGCTATAGAGAGTTCTTCTGTATGGGTATCATTTAGTGATAGAGTGTTCATAGAATTCTTTTTGAGGATGGTATTAGTGTGGCAAGGTCATAAAGACTTAGGCTCAACCAAGGTGGTTGTTTAGGAAGAATTCAATAAAATTCCTTGTTTGGTTCCACTAGGTACTTATACAAATATTGAATAGTCTATGTGCTTATCTCCTACAATCACATGACCCTTACTAATAACTATATATATCTTATAGAATCCTTTCTATACTATTTATATCTTTCCTATATTATATTCTTGGATGTTTCCCATCAAGTTAATGAATATATGAGAAATAGTTTTCTTCCTAGGAGTTATCTTATAACATGGTCTCTCTTTTAAGTTTCCTTGTTCTAAGGAATTTTTCTATTGTCTCTAGTTTTCCTCCCATTATCTTTTCCTCTATCTTTTGTATTCCTTATTTAACTACCTCCATAGTATCTTTGCTATAAACCTCTCTGGGAGTTCTTTTGAGAACTTCTTTCCATCATCTTCTTCTTCCTATTGCCTTACTTCTTTAGCTTTTTCTCTGTATTCCCTTTTGAACTCTTCAACCAGTTTCTTCAGTTTTCTCTACTTTTCCAAATATCTCCTTCTGCCATATATTCCTTCTATTATACTAAGAACTTTTCCTTCTCCCTAACTATCCTTTTGTTTAGTATTTTTTCTATCTCAAATTCCTTTTCTTCCTCAATAATAACTGGTTTTGGTGGAGTTTTTCTTTGTTCTTCCACCTGGGGCCTATACAACTGCACTTGACTTACATTAACTACAGGATGTATTTTAATAAAAATAGATAGTTCTAACTCTATAGCATTGGTTGGGACAATTCCCCTTGACCTTGTAAGGCCCTACAAACTACTCTGTCAACTTTTTCAACCTCCTTCCTACCATCTGTCACTTGAGATTCTTTATACTTAATAGTACTAAGTCTTCAACTTTATACTCCTCCCCTTCTCCTCACTTTCTGTCTGTATACTTCTTCATCTCCTCCTGTGCTTTCTCTAATGCTGCTTTTGCCTTTTCCTGGATTTTTTTCATTTTTTCCACAAACTTCTCTGCTACCTTAAACTTTTCTTTTCTTCTTTCTTTAAATCCCATTTGTAAATCCTGACTGTAGTTTACCTTAAAGGAAGATACTTTTGTAGCCAAATAAATTTTATTATTATATACAAATTTGGTAGTTTCCTAACCAGTCTAGCTACTACTTCTATCTGTGATCAATAAAGACCCTCAGGTATTGTATTTCAAGATAAAGTCAAATTGTAATAAATATAATGCCCATCTGGCTTGTCTTTGGCTTAACTTCTGACTAGTTATAAAATACTAGAGGTTTTTGTAATCTGTCCAGATTTCAAACTTTACTTTTGCTTCCTTTAGGTAGTACCTCTATACTTCTAAACATTGAATTACTGCTAGCATTTCTTTGTCATGGATTTTGTAATCTTGCTCAGTTGCATTTAGTAACTTTGGGATAAAGACTACTGGTCTTCATTTTTCATTCCCATACTTTACTGATAGTACTCTGTCACAAACTTCATTTGGACCATAACTCTGGGAATACTTGACCAATTTCAACAATCTAAATAGCTATAGAAAGCCCTTAAGAAGAACTTTCAAATAGTACCAAAAATGTCTCAAAGTGATCAGTATTCACTGAGTTATTAGCAGATCAGTCAGTGATCACCAAGTCACCAGACACTAAATTGCCAATATCTTGGGAACTGCTTAACATAATCATTTGCTTCAACAACCATTGTGAAGCTCTCTTCAATGCGCTTCTTTTGGCTATAAATAGATCCAGAGGCAATAAGATCCCATGGAGATACAAGGTCCTCAATATTTGTACATGACACTGATCTTTACTCATAGATTATCATCTATTCTTGAATAGAACAAAGGACTGTCCTAAGATGGTTAGGTTATCTCTATTTCAAAAACAATAGCACTCCTATATGTAAAACAATAGGTAATGATTATATGGTAGGCTGTTCTGGTATATAGACCACCACAATCATGTATTTAAGGACTGTATATCTGAGAATAAACCTCAGACTTAACAATATCTTTTGCTACTGTCTAAACTTTGCTTTTTTGAGCCTTTTGATTATCAAATCATCAACTTACAAATCAGTAAGTGGCCATTTGTGATAGTTTGTTAAGTCTACTGTTTTCTGTCCCTATTGTCTCTACAAAGGACATGGGGTTGTGTTTATTCCAGATGTGGATCTAGAGGGCTATAAAGAGGTCTCTTTGTCTTTGTTACAGAACAAGATGACTTTCCTGAGAGTATCTCTGTTTCTATTACAGAACAAATAACTGACTGAGAGCTTAGAGTAGGTTTCTATTAAGGATCTATCTCTATAGTAGGCTGGACCCCAGGCATAAAGAGGAAGATCTGTCTCTCAAACTATTGAGAGCAGGCTAACTTGTGTATCACAGCTAGTTCTGAAAGACTTTGGATTTGTGTAAACATTTCCAAAAAACCCTTGCAAGTAGCTGGAACCACTCTAAGACCTCTATTTTCTCCTTCATGAGCTAGTGTAAGAAACTGGACATAACATTAAACTCTCCCCTCAAGACAGGACCTATGTCATTGGAAGGACACTTTTAGTATAGTTGTAGTATAGTTTCTGTCTACTATACTTCATCTGCTGAACTAGAGATAATATGCTCACTTTTTCCCCCAAGCCATGCCTACTATCAAAAACACCAAAACTCTTGCTGAATGCCTTTTGCTGAAAAAGGAGTATGTGACTGAGAAGTCATTGCTGAAAAGGATAGAAATAGAATCCACTCCATTTACCAAACTCTATGATAGACTTGTCAAAGCAAACCTTTGCTGGTACAAAGTAGATGATTTCTACTTTGCATCCTGCCCTCCAGAATTACATTTTTGCAAAACCAAGAAATTATTATACATAAAGGAGTACAAAGAACTCCTGGAACCCATTTTAGATTATATATCACTGTTTTTTTACTAAAATAAGTAAAAACAAGACCTGAGCTGAGGATCCACAGTATGACTCACTGTGGAAATGGTTCAATTTACTGTAGGATATAATCATAGAGCTGGACAAAATTGATCACAAGCTTACAGCTAAGGAGTGGAGAATACTAAAAGGCACTTATAAGTGTCTAAAGAATATAGATCTTTCTAAACCAGCTACTAGAGTACCAGAGATTTGTAAAGCTCTTCTAGAGCTCGATATTACTATTCTATAGACATAATATTATTGGAATGGTATTTGGTGTAATATAATGGCATTAAAAGACTAAATTTGGGCATTTTTTCCTTTTACCCCTTTGAAAATATATTCAAGAACCATAATTAATTACTTAAATAGATATGTCAACTTTCAACAACTTTACCACTACTGTTTCCTTTTCTGATTTCAGTGCTAAGAATTAGGATGTGCTTGTCAAAGATAACATAAGTACTGAGCATATACCCTGGGATAAGACTGAGATATAGATGCTACAAAATATGCATCAAGAAACTTCTTTCCTTCTCAAGAACTACATTGACCAGGTGCTCAATGGAAAAATCAACCATTATAATGGTGTCTTAACCACTGCATATACTAGGATTACAACTTTGGAGACAGAAGTCACCCATCTTTGGGAAGAGCTGACAAGGCTCTCTGAAGGAAATATCATCTCCAAAACTAAGATACTAGAGCTACCAATATTTGCAGGCTCTGAAAATAAGATGCATCTGTATAATTGGTTGAGCCAGATTGCTTTCTATTGTTTAGCATCTAGTATTATATCAGATGATCAGAAAATCATATATGCCCTCACCTGTTTATATGCTCCTGCCAGCACATATATGAAATCATATTATGACAAGGTTTAGACAGGATTAAGTATTGGTTCTTGGGGCGACTTTACCCAAGAACTCAAAAATATTTATGGACAATGAGATGACAAGAAAGGAGTGAAGAGAGAATTAACAGCACTCTGGGTCAACAAGGACCTAGCAAGAAAGAACTTTGTTAAGTATATAGAACAATACAGGACATTGGCAAGAATTGTCAACTATAGTGATGAAGTTCACACTGACAAAATGAAGAAGGTCATTCCTGATGAGCTGTGAAATATGCTTGTCATCTATGAAATTACAAATCAGTCTCCAAAAACATAGGATAACTACCTCAAATTGTTGATACAAGCATATAAGATCTTACATCCAGACAAGGCCCAGGGTACAATATTTGGTCCAGAGGCAATTAGAGAGAAGAGTGGAGAAAAGAAAGACCCAAATACAATAGAAATAGATGAGAGTCAGAGAAAGAAAGGGAAGAGCTTGTAATACTGTTAGATATGTGCTGGAAAAGGCTTTAAGAATAAGTCAAAAATACACAATACAGTAGACTGTTATGACAAGCCCAGTAATGAGAACAAATGTCCTCATAAGATCTCTTCCCAGAAACCATCTCCACTGGGTCCAAGCAAGAATAAAAATCAGTCATTTAGAACATGGCTGATAAAGATATTGGAGGAAGATAATGACGACCCAGATTCCTCTCCTGAGGATGTCAAAATTAATAGTACATCAATTGAGAAAATCCCTGATCCTGTTCCTCCAAGTAGGAAGGGAAAGGGGACACCCAAATTGGATTTTCCCTTGGGACCGTAAAGTATAGTGTTTGTGATCTACAGTCAAAGGAAAGTATACTCTCTATTAGCTCGCAAAAGTCAAAAGTAGTACTGGAATCTTGTAATAATATAGCACGCAACAAGACTACTTCCTTTAAAATTCCAGTTACACTTTGGGTATATGAAAAGAAAGTACAAACCAAGGCTTTAGTTGATTTGGAAGCTACCACAAACTTCATTGACAGAGTTGTCATAGAAAATAATAACCTGGTAACTTATAAACTGGCAAATCCATATTGTGTAATCAATGCAGATGGCACTCCCAACAAGGTAGAATATATAACTGAGTATGTCTGAGCTTATATAGAAATTGGATCACACAGGACGATCCAGTATCTCTTTGTCACCAACTTAGGGAATAAAGAGATGATGATTGGGTATTTGTACTTGTATAAGCATAATCCAAATATTGATTGGCAAAAAGGTCAATGGAAGTTTACCAGGTATCCAGATACATATACTAGTAAAGCCCATAAAATACGAGATGTAGAAGCAAAAACTAATAAACTTCATCTCAAACTGGATGTCAGCAGATCTTTCTTATTGGATGATATAGGAGATGAGGACCCCAACAACCATATTCTTAGCTGGACAAATATAACTGACCCAGGCAATCATCAACAGATGATGATGACTATAGCTATACTCAATAATTGAGACCAATACAGAGACTCAGATTGTGAAGATACAAATACCTAGAAGATTCATATGCCAGAGTAGCTATATGAATATGGAAATGTGTTTTCAAAGAATAAGTTAGAGAGAATACCAATACAGAAACCATATGACCATGTAATTGACTTTGTGGAAGGCATAACACTTTTCAAACCAGCCAAGGTCTATCTGCTCTCCCTAGTAGAAAGAAACTCTTTTGACATGTGGATCAATGAAAAACTCAGAAAGGGATATATCCGACCATCTACTAGCCTAATAGCAGCTCCATTCTTCTTTGTAAAGAAGTACAATGGAAGCTTATGACCTGTCATAGACTATAGAACCCTCAATGGAATTACTATCAAAAATCACTATCCAATTTCTAGAATAGCTGACTTGATTGAATCACTCAGCAAAGCCTTAATCTTTACCAAAATTGACTTGAGGTAGGGATACAACAATGTTTGCATCAAAGAAGAAAATGAATGGAAGACAGTATTTATTACAAGACAAGGCCTTTTTGAGGCAACTGTCATGTATTTTGGTTTTTCCAATGCACCAGCAACCTTCTAAAGCATGATAAATGATATATTGGGAGACTTGATTTGCATATGACTAGTAATGGTATATTTAGATGATATTCTAATATACTTATACTATTTTACAGTGGCTGTGCTACTACTAGTCCACAATCACATGCTCTTCCAGAATGTTCTATGATCACTTGACCTTGTCACGTGATTTGGTTACCTAAGTTCCCATACTATTTATACCTTGACCCCATTGTATGACTTGAGATTTTGGATTAAGTGTTTAAATGCATAGGAGACCATTTCCTTCTTGGGGCTCTTATAACAAGTGTTATATCTACTGGGGTGCAAGATCTTTACCCAGCTAGATATCTACTGCCCTACTAACTACTACCTTAATAATATGGTTATACTATTACCCCAAGGAGAGGATCTCTAACCTAAATGCCTTTCTAAGGATATAGTGCTACTCCTCTGCATGTACTGGTCACAATGGACCACCAGCACAAGATTTATAAGGCAAAAGCTACTATTGTATCTAACAACACTCAATTGCAAGTTCTGGCCTTGACCACAATGCCTGAGCTTGGTACTATATCTCCACTTTCACTCCCTAACTGACTGATAAGTCTCCTTAAGCCTAGGGCCCAGCTATATTATAGTGGTCCTGAGTTGTGTTATCCAGATACTGAGGAAGATAAGAGAGTAAGAAATGGCAGGGCTCTGTGATGAGTAGTGCCAATGAAAGAATTGAGTTCTGGTATAAGAACTTAAACTAAGATGTCTTAGAATTACTCCTAGTCCAAGTTGACAAGAAGAACTTGATAGAGTCCTCATTCAATCACTGTACACTACTTATACATATTCTGTATTTACTTCTATTTATAAAGTCCCATGTATCTCCTTTGAGTCATTCCCTCTTGCACATCCATTGATTTTCTAAGAAAAAGAAAAGAAATATAAATAATGACTTAGCTGTTTGGCTGAGTCATGACAACATTCTTGTTGTGCCATTATCCAAGAGCACCTTTATAGTTATGCCTTCATGCATATCTACCTTTTCTACTCCAATATTCAGCCATACCTCTCTCAACATTTTAAACATTCTCCTTAAGTCTCTCTGTCCACCCCCCTCTCTTGCTGTATCTTTTAGAACCTCTGTCTACATGCCACTTTGCTGTACTTTTCCTTTGTGGGGTGCACTGCTTCCCCTCCAGTTCCACCACTCTCTTTTTCTTCCTATTCTACATTCTGGGTATAAGATTCCTCTCCTTTCCCATTCTGACACCTTTCTTACAATTGCATCCTTCCTTCTACATTCTATACATTGTACTCTTGTCATTGCTCCTCTTCTTGCTTTCCTTCTCTCCAGTTCTATGCTTCTTGGCATGAGCCACACCACATGTTCTTTACTTGTCTTTCAAGGAGAAATCCTTGTCCTTGATTTTTGTAAGTTTGTACCCCCTTGCCTTCACATCCTCTACAATCCACATATGTTGCCACAGTCTCTTTGTGATCTATCCTCTTTCAAGTAGGAGTGCACCTTCTGGAGGCATACTCCACTTGTTACAGTACTCCTGTACCTTTTCCCATGTAGAACACACTAGCCTCCTCTCTTAGTGTGTCTTTTGTAGTCTGGCCATACATGCCCTTTTCTTCCTTTCAACTTCAATGTTTGGACACTCCCACTTGTAGTGCCCTACTCCCCAGCATCTAAAACATCTTACTTCCTCTACTGTCTCTTGTCTTCTTACTTTTACTTCTTCCTCACTCTACATTGCATCACCCTACTTGCTATCACCTCAAATTTATTTTGGGAATCAGTTTCCCCTTTACCTCCTTCTTATTCCTGCAGTTACAGGCCAGGTGCCCAAACCTCTTACAACATTGACATATCCTCTCTCTTTTTCCTTCTAGTTCTGCCCTTAGTTTAGCAAGGGTATGCTTTTGGTTGAGCAAGTTGCTCATAAGGGGATTATATTGGGATTGAGACATCATGTTGACACCTCAATAGTATAGAATGAATGGTTGATCTCACTAGCTATACTATATCTGCTAGGGTGCAAGATCTTCACCTAGTCAGAGTTCTACTGCCCTATTAACTACTGCCTTAATAATAGGGTTAAACTATCACCCAATGGATAGGATCCCTAATCTAGATAGCTTTCTAAAGAGTAACTATCAATCCTCTGTATGTACAAGTTACAATAGACTCCAGCACAAGGTTTATACTAAGAATAGTACAAGTAACTACTAAACACTACTTAATCATGAGATCAGGTCTCAGTACCAATATCCCAAGCTTAGTACCATACTTCTACTGTCAATCCCTAACTGATTGACAAGTCCCCTTAAGCCAAGGGCCTAGCTATATATGGAGGTGACTAGTGATCATAATGACCACTGGTCGAGAGTGAAAAAGATTATGAGAGTTAAGATGAGTGTCACAAACTTCATTCAGACCATAACTCCAGGAATACTTGACCGATTTCGACGATCTAAATGGCCACCAAAAGCCCTTAAGAAGACCTTTCAAACGGTACTAAAAATGTCTCAAAGCGATCAGTATTCACCGAGTTATCAGCAGATCAGTCAGTGATCACCAAGTCACCAGACACTAAATCATCGATATCTCAGGAACCGCTTAAC
>JAHTMQ010000189.1:0-25709 GCA_019327925.1 Leucocoprinus sp. KB1807203
AGGTTGAGTGCAATATGTTCTTCAAAGGATATGTGGAAAGAGCAAGAATAGATGTATGCAATCTGGGGAAAACGGAGATAATATTGGGCATGCCATGGCTAGCCACCCATAATCCAGAAATAGATTGGGAAAAAGGGAAAGTAAAAATGACTCAGTACCCACCTATATGTGGAAAGAATAAGGAGTGGGCAAGAGAAAGGAACAGCAGTGTGCCTCGAAAGGGAAAAAGCATATCAGCTGGAGAGAGGGAGGAACAATGGGTTAGAAAGACAGTGGAAGAAAAGACAGTGGAAAAGTTGGTACCGAAAAAGTTCTGGAGATGGAAGAGAGTGTTTGAGAAGGAAGAATCGGAATGCATGCCCACCAGAAAGCCATGGGACCATACGATAGAGTTAAGAGAAGGGTTTGTGCCAAAAAAAGGGAAAGTATACTCGTTTTCAAGGGAGGAAAGGGAGGAAGTGCAGGCATTTGTAGAGGATCAACTGTGAAAAGGGTACATCCAACTATCAAAATCACCACAGACGTCGCCAGTCCACTTTGTGGCTAAGAAAGATAGAAAGAGGAGGATGGTACAAGACTATCAGCATGTAAACCAATAGACAATTAAAAATGGGTATCCACTACCCTTAATTGCAGATATCTTGGACAGAGTAGGGAGGAAGAAAGTATTCACCAAACTTGATCTTAGATGGGGGTACAATAATGTAAGGATCAAGAAAGGAGATGAGTAGAAGACAGCTTTTATGACACATATTGGAGCATACGAGCCCACTGTAATGTACTTTGGCTTAACAAACTCCCCTGCCACCTTTCAAACAATGATGAACGACCTGTTCTGAGACCTGATAAATCAGGGAAATACAGCGACATTCATTGACGATATCCTAGTGGCTACAGAAACGGAGAAGGGGCACGATGAACTAGTAGAGGAGGTACTAAGGAGGTTAGAGAAGAACGATTTATTTGTAAAACCAGAAAAATGTAGATGGAAAGTTAGGGAGGTGGAGTTTCTAGGGGTAGTAATTGGACCAAAAGAAGTAGAAATGCAAAAGGAAAAGATAGATAGAGTTTTGAATTGGCTGGCACCAAGAAATGTGAAGGAGGTACAGAAATTCCTGGGCCTGGTGAACTATTGCTGGAAGAGGGCACCATCTGGAGACTGAACTAATAGCCAGAGGGAATCCACTCTTGAAAAGAATCTTCTGGTGGCCAAGAGTAACAAAGGAGATCAAAAAGTACATAGAAAGATGTAATGTATACCAGAGGAATAAAAATTGTATGGAGGCACTGGCAGGGAAACTGATGCTGAACTTAGTGCTAGAAAAACCTTGGAGTCATATTTCATTACTAAGTTACTGCTAGCACAAGGGTACAACAGTATACTGGTAGTATATGACAGAATAATGAAAATGGCATACTTTGTGCCAACTACAGAAAAGACTTCAGCAGAAGAAGTGACTTGCATGGGGTTCAAACTGAGAAAAAAGAGGAAGTTTGAGAAGGTAATAGAATTTGCAACAAGGATAAAGGAGGTACACAAAGAGACAAAAGCAGTGTTAAGGAAAAGCCAGGAAGAAATGAGAAAATACACAGATAGGAGAAGAAGCAAGGCAAAGGAATACTAAGTGGGAGACTGGGTGCTTTTAAGCACAAAAGATCTAAAGTACCAAATGTAAGGGAGAAGATTGAAAAAACTAATGGAGAGGTTTGTTGGACCCTATAAGATTAAGACAATCATTTCAGCAAATGCAATAGAACTCAAGTTACCAAGTAGTGTTAAAATACATCCAGTAGTAAGTATCAGTAGAGTATATAGGTACAAAGATCAAGTAGAGGGCCAGAAAAAGAAAAGACCAGCACCAGTGATAATCAAAGGGGAAGAAGAATGCAAAGTTGAGAAAATATCAAACAAAAAGAAGTTCAGAGAAAAGAATTGGTACTTAGTATGGTGGAAGGAATATATGGCAGAAGAGAATACCTGGGAGCTAAGAGAAAACTTGGAAAATGCAAGAGACTTGGTAAAGAGATTTGAGAAAGAATATGGAGAAGGAGCACAACAGGTGAAGAAAGCAAATGTCAGAGAAGACCAAGTAGGAGAATTACCAGGAAGATATAAGCAAAGATGTTATATGGATAGAAAAATAAGAGGTTTGATCAGAAGTATTAGGGATGATTAGAAAGAAATTGGAGACAATGGAAAGAAGAAGAAAGAATGAGAGAAAGAAGGACCTTGGAAACAATTCCAGAAGAAAGGGGAAAAAAAGAAATTGAGCAAGAAATTAAGGGAAGTAAAATAGAAGAATGGGATGAAGAAGATGAGATGGGTAACCTACAGGACCCATATGATGAATTATAAGAAAGTCCTTGGAACAAGAACCTTTAAGAGAGAAGTACTGTTATGAGTTACCTTGACTATGACTAACATAAAGTGACATGAAGGGGAGTTGAACCACTGACCCAAGGACAGTTGTAGTATAAACACAGTGTAACTTATATAAGTAGTGTAGAACAATTGATTGAGGACTCCATCAAGCTCTCTTCTAACCCTGAAGAGCTAACTTGAGTTCAACTTAAACTTAAGTTCTTTAGTCAGTTGCTGACACTAAGCATACACAAGGGTAAATACAGATTGTGTATAAGTAGGTAGCTGAATCCACTGAGGACTCTATTGAGTTCTCTTTATTCTCTCCAATACTGAGTGTGATTAAGTCCAGCATCTCACCTAGCTTGGTCATTACAGAAGGCTACTTTCCAAACATGCAATGACCTGGTGTGTACTATTTTCCTTAGACAAGGAGTGCTCATACCAACAGTTTGACTGTTGTCCTCATGCCTTTCCCTTGCTCTGTTGCATGTTATTCATGGAATTACAAAACTGCCCAGTTTTATTCTGTCAAAGCAGATGATCAAGTGCATATTCTCAGACTCCATGTCTGAGTCTACAATGTACCATAAGACCAATTTTTTGGCAAGTTTCCAATGTCCCAGGCAAGTTGCCCTCTTGCTGTTCTGGCTGAGCATTACCCCTGTGACAGACTTATTGTCCTTTGATGTTGATCCACAGACAGAATGCATCCCTTTGACATCTACACTGGCCATCTGTGCACTCAAATTTTGGGTCAAGTAATACACATGATACTTATACAAGATAGAACCAAGTTGTCATATTATTCCCCTGACCCTGACTTGAGAATGAGGGACATAGCAGATCTCATAGCTGAGCACTGGCATGCTTATGCCACAATGCATGATAGATGGATGGCTAATGGGTTGGGATGATGGGCCACTGTTTTGAGTCTCAGCCAAGTGCAGAAGCAATTTATACATGCCATTGCCTAAGTGGTCGTTAGGGTACCCCAAACAAGTGTGGACCTTTAACTCAGGGATTGGCAGAAAGTGAATGGAATGCATTAACAAAGAGTCATTGGGAGAACTCGAGCAAAAGAAGGAAATAGGACACCTGCTGGAGTGAGAATGCAAAGTATGTCATGTCCTCAGCTGAAGTACTTGCAGATGTCTAAAAACATGTTTTTCCTTCAGTGAGTGTTATTGTCTAGATTGCTCCCTATGCCTGCAACTACAAAGTCTCTGTGAAAGTCATTAGAACAACTTTTCCATGCAATAAGTGTCCCTGTTGAAAAGAAAGAAGCCTTGGTGCATATGGGCAGGTGACAATGTGCTTATTTGCATGGATGGATGTTAGGCTAGGAAGATGGTCAGAGCCACCGTGGATGTCGAGTGAGGGAAGAGATCAATGCACGCTTTCTTTGCACACCGACACTAGAAAATACACCTGATACGTTCATCACCCATCCCATCTTCAGTATCCACACACCGACCATCTGCATGCTGAGTTCTGGGATCCAGAAGATCGCATAATGTTGATTTGGTGCTCTATTCACTAGAATCCCAGATATAGTAGACCTAACAGCATTGTGGATGACAGGGCCAGGAACAACGAGTCAGTGTTTAGATCCCAGCCGAGCACAGCCAACATCGATAGTTTTATTTAGGTAGAATTGGTGGGGCTTTCAAGTTTGACAGCAAGTGGATGTAATTACCCAAGGGTGACTGAAACAACTGGAAGAAAGAGGGGAAGGTGTTGGGGGGGCTGCTCGAGTAAGGAGCTCAAGGCACACAATTACACCCCCCTGTACAATTTTATCTCAAAGATCCATCGCCATAGACGAGTCCCAAAAACGTGTAACGAGCAGAAATATATTGTATTCTGTGCTTGTATATAAAAAATTGACAGCCACATATTGCAATGAGGATCCAACTGTGGCCTTCTCTTTGGTCTTCACCTTTAATTTCCCGAATGCTGCAAGTAATAAACAGTCTGTTGCTTGCAGATAGCCAACTCGATTTCATCCCGATTTCTATTAACCAATCCTCCACCTCCTGTTGACCCACCCTCAGCTTGAACCTTGGTCAGGGCATTCTCGATACCCCGAAGAAGCGCCCGGTGTGGGTAATTGAACTCCATGCCAGATGTGAAGCGACGAGCCAGGTCAATGACACGACGCCAGGCATACATAAGCTCCTTAAGGCCCGCAAACCCTGGACTGACATGCTTCAGAAACTCATGAAGCTTCTCTTCGTACATTAGAATTTGCATTTTTTGCATCTGAGATTCCTGATCACCCTGGAATACTTCCAAAGTCCCATTCAGCTCTGGAGTTATTTTCTTGGGACGTTTTCCCGGCCCCTCGTACCTGGTGATCGAATACCCCATCACCCACAGGAATGACTCAGCATCATTAATGGCATTGTGCGGATATGGGGTGAGTGTGAGATCATTCAGCAAACAGCTCATGAATGCAGGCGTTCCCTATGTGATGTCAGAAAGGCTCGGGTGTTTGTGTTCAGCAACCTACTGTGACATGACCAGGCCCAGGATAGCGTGTACTAAAAGAAGGAATAGCATATAACTAGAGGAAACATCAGTGAGCTCCCTATAAGAATAATGATATTTACCTCTTCACACCACCCTAAATCTTGAAGTGTCAACGGTTCTCTGACATCGATACCCTTGTCTAAGGCACTCAAGTAAGTATGGGCCTCGCCAGGATCGCCCATTATCTCCTCTGCTCGGGATATAACTGCTTCATCAAACTTGCGAAGAAAAAGTTTCCGGAAATCCTCCTCAATTCTCTTAGGGACACCATTTGCCACTGATTTGAATTGCCCAGTGAATTTAGCATGATCAAAATCAATGAGATGACCCTCTCCGTTGCTGACGATGATGTTATTGACACTGACATCTCGTTGCACAATTCCTTCACGATAGCATTTCTCATGCTCTACATAACACATTAGCTAAAGCTATTTTGTTTTCAGGCAAACCCACCTTCAATTGCCCCTTGGAATCCACGCAGAAATTCAGTCATATTTGCACAACGTTCGATCGTGGATCCAGGAATATTCAGTACTATCCGTACCAATGTCCGAGAGACAAAAGCTGCATGACTTGTTTCCTGCCTCACTGCAGATGAATTCTGGGGAACCCGCTCCCAATTTTTAGCCTTGGCACCTGTTTGACTTGCAGAAGGCATCGACTTGGATTTTTTCGGCTGCCTCAATGCAGATGTAGTCGTCTGAGGCTGCAATGAAGTACTAGCCTTACTGCCTGCCTGCGATGCTTGACGTGAACTGGGCATTGATTTGGTATGCTTGGGGTTGATGACAACACCTTTTCGGATATAATTTCCCGTTTCTACCTTCTTACCATCTTCCCAAACAAATCCAGCTGCCTCCAACCGGGAATCCAGTTGCGCACGACGAAGAATGAATGCTTCAAATGGTATGGACTCGAGCTCTTGCCAAATTGTCTCGACAGAGCCATCAGCATCAACACCGGTAGTTGAGTCGGATGTATGTGAAGAGTTGGCAAGGCTGACTGTCCCATTATCTAACCCAGGCAGTCTTTGCCAGGACTGTTTCATGACATACAAAGGTGCCTGAGAATTAGAAAGAAGGTCAGCACATTACTTGAGTCACTACAGTGGTCTCACCTTTTCATTCTTGTTTTGCCAGTCTTCTAGGGATACGACCTCCATCACAATGGTTGCTCGCCCCCACAGCCGTTTTGTGTCCTGAAACGTGAGACAACGGACCATTACGTAGCGTCGTTCTTGATAGGTGGCAGAAGTGGTATTACCGCTCTGAGATTCACATGTGCTTCCAGCCGGGGCCATAGATGGAGGAGGGGCTCGTTTACTTTCGTCAAATGCGGTGATGACCCAAGGGACCGCGTGAACTGATGAAAACCGCTTCATGTCGGCTTCGTAGGATGGAACAGGGTGTGTTTTATTCCAAACTCGAACAGATGAATCCCAGCCAAGGTATTGTGGTTCCAGAGTGGAGCAGCTGGCAATGGCAGCAACAAAGAAGCAAGGTTTCTGGCAACATCTCATCACTCTTCTTTCATCATGGATGTTATTCAATACTCACCTTATGAATATTGAACGGGGCAGAGGACACGACCCCACTACGATCAAATAGATGCATGCGAAACGAAGTTTTACTAAGAGTAAATGCTATCACGAACAACCGATCAATACATTCCATGAAGATTCGGCTGACGTAGGTGGACAGTTGATCCAGTGCGATGCTGTCGTCTATCTTGATCTCGACCACAGTAAATACCTGGAGCCAACGGCAAGGATCTTGCAGCTTCGAGTGTCATTCTTAGTTGAGTTGGAACCCGGTTGCCAATAAGAACACAGATGGCACTCACATTGTTTCCCTGTGATTCTCCATGGCCCCCAGGGTTTGTTGGTAGAGGATCCTCATAAGCAAAGCAGACATCAGGTATCAAGACTATGTCCGAGTCTGGATTACTCGTAATTGGGCTTTTGTTGTGTGTACCAACCCAAGTTCCTGGTAGATGAAATCGACCTTGATATTTTTCCGTATTTTTGGCGATTGTTTGAGTGATCTCAACAAACGGTTGATACAGCTCAACCTCCTTAATCTCCCTCTTGCGCTTACCAGGCTGTGTTTCATCTGTTACACGCAAGCCTGGCCAAAACTTGCCATCATGATCATACAGCTTTTCCTTCTTTAATATTTTTAATATTGCCTCAGCGTTGTCAAGAGAGAAAGGCAGTATCTGTTTCAAAAACTCTTCTGGTTCAGTTTCCTGTGTCATGCGAGGGAGTCGCTCCTTGAAATATTTGCGGAATGGTTTCGCTTTTCCATAAGAAGGTGGGGGTGTCAAGTGAGGAGTATCGAGATTTCTGCGTTGGTTGATATCAGACATGATGTGAAAATGTTGCTGGACGACTTGACTCGACAATCTAAGTATTTACTTAATCAGATCACCTGACCTGTCTTTTGTATTCAACATTTATATCTCACAAGTACTGGGACGCAGAGAGCCTACACAAGGCCCAGGTTTGGCAGAGACTGGGTGGACAAAGAGTGGTTGAAAGAATTCGAGCAAAAGGTGCATTCTTGTCCTCGGTAATTTCAGGTGTTCAAATCAGCAGGTAGACTGTAACGCAGGACGAGTCGCATGAGCTGCTCCATAAGCATACATTTAAATCTAGTCATGTAGTGTGCAACAAGCCTCACATGAAGATGGAAAAAAGTGCAAACAAATGCTCAAGTGCAAGCAGCGGCAGAATAAGACAAATAGAAACTTAACCTATGTCTTTACCTCAGTTTCAATGTTTGATGATCTCACACAAACAAACAAGTTCTGATCCGGTCTACATTGCGTAAATCAACAAACATGCAAAATATATCTTGAGACATCGAGAGAGGGACAAGCGAAAATTCGAGTAGAGCAGCTCATTGGGACTCCTGTTCATTTAAACATCTGCAAGTACTTCGGCCGAGGATACGATGCACTTGAAAAGGATTGATGACACCTGTGCCAAATTCCAGTGTTGATCTTTCTCTTAGTTCGATGAAATCACCTGCTTCACGTTGGTCATTATAACCCAGTTTAGTCGTGGCACCGCTATTGGCGTGATTAGATGTAGTTGGATAACTGACACCTCTTTGGAGGGCCGACACTTTGCGTTGGATAGCCGCGAATTGTCGACATAAGAGCTTTTTCTCTTGCTTGGACTGATCTATGGCACAAATTATTTTCTTTGATACCTGGGATATGGAGGCCTAATATGTCAGCGGCAAGGGATTGACATCTGGATTGTTGAGCACAGCCGAACAGGTGGTATGAGAAATGGAAGGAGGGACGACAATCCTATTTCTATCCACATTGGTTAGTAACAGAATGCCGCACCCATCACTGGACACTCACCATAGGAATCCTGCTGCATATTATGTCAGATCAAGTTGTGCTACCGTTTGAGATCTCACGCCTAATATCATATTCCGTCGAGCACCAATATTAGATATTGTGGTATCATATAATTTGGGGTCTATTCTGTGGTCTAGATATTTAGCGGGTTCTTTCGGTTTTGCCATTCTTGAGTAGGAGGCATGGTAGTAGCAGTATGGGCGTTGGCAGTGTGCAAGTGTGTAGGTTATCGCAGCGGGTTGCACAGGGCTATGTGAAGAGGAGACGAAGGGCTTCTGGGTCGGGATATAAAAATCGAATTTTGTATAAATCTTCCTCTGTCACACTGTGATCGTCACATCTATAAGTATAAGTAACGGCTCTGCAGACTGTTCTACAGCGACCATGACGGTAAAATAAATTTCGAAGACACTGGCGTCCACCCTCAGCAGCCAATGAATCTGCTGAGGAAGACGTCGTTGCAGTAAGTTACATCGAGTGATCCAGGTCTTTCTTTCGTGCCTTTTATTGCTGCTCAATTTTTATTTTGCAACAATGGATTCGACTGTTTGACTCTTGTTTCCTTCTGGATGGACAAACTCTTCGATATCTCTTTGCATTTTCTGTCGCTTTCCGAGCGGGTGCCCTGTCATAACCCTCAGCACTTGCTCCAAAGAAATTGTCGCCGCTAATGCCGACGTCGAAAAGATCTACAAGGAGAAAGACGTCAATATCCCTGCCGGTACATGTCCCCACGCTTCGGCTATTCGAGCTGCCGCATGCATGGCAGATGGATTGTCCGCTGCAACCGCTGCAAAAGGACATTGCAGTGTGGTTATCCTTTTCACCAGCAAACTTATGCTCAGGCTGGGAGATACATTGGTTTCAACTATGAGGCTTTCTACAAAGGAGAGCTTGACAAGAAACATCAGGACCGGCCCTATCGTTATTTCAATACCATAAACTTGCTGGAAAGTTCTCCGTTAGTCACACCGCAAATCAAGTGCAAGTATGGTGCGCCAATGGCATAGGCAATAATCCAGTCATGCTTGAAACTATACAGTGTGTTCTATTCAAATGCTAGCTCTTCCATTGAACCCAGTTTTGATTTCGCAGTCGTACTCTGGATAAATATGGTCATGGAGCAGGTGGTACCCGGAATAGTGCTGGTAACGGTGCGATGCGTTTGGGATTGGAAAGAGCTCTTCGTGGGTGCAGGAACTAGGTGTATAGACCAAGAGACATCTATTATGAACTCAAGTGAGGAAGTGCTTGAGATCACGAACCTCAAGGTTGATGAAGGCAAACTTTATAAGGATGGTGTGTTCTATTGCAGTTTAACTGTGTCTGATGCTTTTAGCTTTGAGTGACAGATGACAAAGATGAAGAAATCTCTGTGGAAAGTGTCAATGGTACTCAGATACGCTCGGGCCATCAGTACAAGTTCTGCACCTGTGGTCGTGAATACCTACCCACAGGCGCTTCAGGCTCGTTTAGCATCTCAGATACGAAGAAAATAATGGATGGCAGGGTGGTTCAATGTACTTACAAATGTCCATGGATGGGTAAGAATAATTGGAATCTCTCAGGTACAGTACTAGGACAGCGTTTCTCTTGGATTATAGGCTTATTTTTTGAACAGTGCTTAGAAGCGAGTGGAAAGTCAAGGACTCTGGAGCAAACCTAGACGGTGGGGCCCTTGGAAATATCAGGATCGAATTTATCAAGCCAAACTGATCTGGGAGGAGCTGTAGTGCCGCTGAGCTTATAGTGTGTACAAATTGTAGTTGAGGAGGTTATCTCACAATCTCTGTATCTTGGACACAATGCTCAGTATGTATGCATTGATTAGGAACAAGGTTCTCATGGGTCTGAATGCTTTGTGCTTAATTCCACTATTCCAGAATTTGCTGCCATGACTTCGAACTTCTCTGAGCAATGATTATGTCATGACTATGCCAGTATTTGAGTACTACAGGATTCCACCACCATGACACGTCCACATCTGCCCAATCCGCCCAATCCATCTGCATCTTTTGACAGATTTTTTTCAGATCAACGATTTATTACATGGTCCTCGGTCGTGGTCCGTGGTAGATGACTTAAATACATAAATACATAATGATAGGAGGACTAATAGCGCATCATGACAGCCATGAGCCAAACCTTCATCAAAAACAACACCAACAGTCCTTTTATCATGGGTGGAGTGAGCAGTGGCACATGGTCATAATATATTGCAGTCGCCGGGGCAGCTAGTGCAGTTCTCAGCAGCATACCTAAAATTGGTATGCTTTTGAGGTTCTTAATAGCAGTTAGAGGGCTCTACAACAACTTTGTGTCTGTTTCGACTAGTGAAACATTTGCGGATGTCATATTTCCCAATGACAGTATCAGTAGCCCTCATCATGAGTAGCATGAAAAAGGGACAAGAGACACTCTACCTTCGAGTAATCAGGTGATGGTTGGTTCTGATCGATGCGTTCTATGCCGCATACGTCAAGACGAACTCCTCGAATGACAAGTGATGCTCCAATCCACTTGGAGATGAATGAGTTCTGATCTGATCACGGCTATGCTTGGAACTGAGATCACCATGACCGACCCACCCCAACGTGAAGTTACAATATTTCGGGTCAACTATAGGGTCAAAGAAACATCGTATAGACAAACGTACTGTCATTCTAGATAAATTTGACATGTTCCTCTATAGTTTATTCGTCCTTGAGTAGTTCTGAGAACAATGAGGCTTGAATGGACCAATCGTAACAGTGAGCTGCCGAACAAGGTCCATCCTTATCATGGAGATATGCCAGAGACGAAGATATTCTGAATGCCGGTATCTAGATAGCACGTATGCTAGCCATACAAGAGCGCCACAAACTGAAAAGAGCAAAAGAAAAAAAACAAAGAGCAGTCTATCGATATCAAAATAGTCCAATATGACTTTATGAGAGAAAAAAAAGCGTACTTCCTCTTGAAATCCTTCTCTGACACCGTCTAAAAGATACAGGGAAAACATTTTGTCCTTTACCAGGAGCAAAGGTAAGTTAGTCAGACAGATCCTTCCAGGCCGCAACAGACCACAGGGAGAATCACGCTATTGTTCGAGACCTGGTCCTGAAACGGTCATTGATAGCATGCCTATCAAGCAATGGTGAGTGTCATCTCCGAGATCCCAGTTCAAAACCAAGCGTTCCAATTAAAGGAACAGGTACCCACTTGAACTTAATCATAAAGCCCCTAAGTGTCCAATAGTACAAACAGGAAAAATGGGTCAAGTTGATAGTAGATCAGTGGGGACAGTACCGCACAGTTGATACATGGTGGGCAAGGGTGATAGAGTAATGAGCATTTTTTCGTTGCTTGGAAAAGATGAACTTGAAGATTTTTGACGAAATCATTAGGGAGCCTGTCCTCCCACTATTCTCTTCCCCAGATGTCAACAGCATGTCATTGCTTATGCTAGACGACGTTTCATCGGAGCTCGCGCTGGCAGTGCTACTATCACTAGATTGCCAATCGCATGAGGGAAGCGGTTGTGTCAATGTTTGTGGTGTGTCTCGAGAGCAAGCGGAATCGAGGAACTGCCGAGCGGTCTCCTCAGCAGGAGTGACAACGTCTACTTGTAACATATGATGAGTCCCCATCGGGATCTCGTCGCCAAGGATGGAGACATGGAATTGGGGAGCCACTCACACTCCGAATCAACGTCACTCTCGCAGATAACAGCAATTCTGAGCGGTGAAGGCTTAAGTATCTTTGCACGTTCGCCGCATACAAATCTGGATTCTGGAATCCATTGGTCAGAAGTCTTTCTTCTGACGTGATGTCGGAACTCGTAGGGCCCCGGGGGAGTTGTTCCTTGGCGTGCTACACGATGTCCAATTTCATCGGCCTGCAAGGACCCTCGCGAAGGTGAATGCAAGTTAGAAATTTGGGGCGAGATGGTGCGGATAGGGGATATATACCCGAGCGACGAACCCGAAGCCGTTGACATCGCTCCAGGAGGGTCGAGCATCGTTGGGTATGTTGGGGGGCCCCAGTACGATAGCGCAGACGGGGCAGTCCGAGGACGAGAATGAGGCGAACGTTTTGCGTGGACTGGGGCATCAGGCATTGTGAAGACTTACTCGGCTGTGAAAGTCGTCTTGGAGCGATGCTGAAGGGACGGACTACTTGTACTGCATCCTTATGATAATCGGCACTACAAGTCAGCGTGTCGCATCATCCATCAATATATGATATGATCTTCAACTGTGAAGCGAATATACTTTCCCGGTCGATCTGTCTCTTCGACGATATCGGAGTCATGAAGGTCCCACGTACCTGGTTTTGCAAAGCTCTACTGTTTACCGGATGGGTCTCTGTGGGATGTACGTGATTCATCAGCGCCGATTTTTAGTCAGTGGAGTGTCCATTATATGATATATAGCGATCGGTGGCTGGTTTTAAAGGTTCTTATTCTCGTATTTAACAATATGCGGTAAGAGTATGATACATGCAGTCGATGATTTGATTATAGTTTGTTTCTCTTCCTGACCTTGGGACTTGCTTCTTGTAGTGTCCTGTGAGGATGGTGGATTGGAAGAAACATAAAGATAAAGTGAAACCACACACTTGCGATTTTTCCCCTTTGCAAACTCGAGGGGCGACTCATCAATGTCCATCGGGATATTGTCTCTCTCACCGAAAACAGTGCGCCTGTTTGCCGAATTCTGTTTTTCCTTCCGGTCTAGAATATCCTTGAGGATGGTTTGGAGTTGGTTATCGTATTCAATCTGCCTATTTTTCTTAATGGTGGCTTCTTTTGCAATATCGTTAATTTTCTCGTCAAGTGTGCTCAAGGCAGATGCTGTCGTGGAAGACCTGAGAACAATCAAGGGACTGACAAGGTTTCAAAGAGGTGAAACTTGCCAGTTCTGTAGCACAAGCAAGATATTCTCCAACTTGCCCGGCTCGAGGTCCCGACCCATAGTATATTCAACCTCTAGTTGTCCTTCCTTTTGGTCAAGCTTCCCTCGTAGTATATCCAGATATATGGCGTCAATAATCAAGTCCTCGAGCTCTCGGACATTGGGCATGTCTAGAATCTTCAGTAGCTCGCTGTATGGGAGAATCTATCCAGAAGCATCAATCTAGTGAGGAACAAGAGGGAGGTATATAGCAATACGTACCCGCCGGTCCGATGCCAGCGTCACCAGCGATAGATGTTTGAGTTTTGTGATTTGAGCTGGAATCAATGGCGGAAGCTTGTCCTTGTTCTCTGTTGAGATCAGAAACGATATAATTAACAAAGACAATCCACTACTTACGGACGTAATCCTGATATGTCTTATAGGCAAAGAGCCGCAACAGCAATAAATGCTTGTTAAACTGTTCGTTCTTCTTAAGCTACGACAACCGATGAGTCAGCTAACTGTTGATGGCAGAGCATACAAACCTCCTGAATGTTTGGTAATTCTAGCAGCTCCGAAAAGACAAAGATACCAGGCGCTGTAGTGGCATCTTGAATAAGCTTGGCAGCAGCAGCCCCCTTGACTGATTTGGCGATGAGGAGGAATGGTTCTAGTTTTGCCCCGAAATTAGATCCTAAATTCATGGTTGATGTAGCAAGGGGTGAGTACTAAATGAGTCTATTACCTCAGCCCATCAATCATTTTGCTTAGTGGAGAACCTGACATTTTGAGGTTTATTCCGTTGTCGTTGTTCGGTCCTTTTCAACATGACACGCATAAGACTTCCCTCAAATGGGCAGTTGGCCGGTGTGCCCATTGCATCCTTTCTCCTTCAGTAAAATACCATGACTGAGGCAAAAAAGCCTGTCAGATTTTAACAAAGCAACGTAGTGATTGATTGCTCTTGCGTCCAGCGGGGCTTGCTGGCAATACCAATTACATGCAGGTGATAAGGACAATTCGGGTGTTTTTGGAACCTTTCCATTTTGAGCAGTTTTGAGAAACCCTTCACTATTATTGGCCAGACGGACACTGTCTAACTAAATTCAGGACTTCAATTTCGGTCGCACCACCTATAGTATTAGGTCCATCATTCCCAAGCGATGTACCGTAAGCTGATTGTACCATTTCATCTTTGGTGTGATGCTATCATACAATGAGTAAATTACCGTTGTATCGAGGGCATGGTAAACAGTCTGGTAATGCAGACATCCTCATCACATAAAAAAGGTCTCAAAATATCATTAGGACGATAGCTCTTAGTATGATGTAGATATCAACTCAATTATGTAATAAATCGTGACATGAGTAAAGCGGTGCCTGTGTCTTATTTTAGTCTGGTTATCGAAACGCTACATTGCCGATAGGTAATAAGAATATGCATGCATGATACCAAAGCTCAGCTCAAGTTAGGAAAATGTCAACCAGAGATAAGCTATACCAAGTTGGGTGAGAGTTTCCCTGTAAGGACACCATCGACCAAACGTTCAGGCCAGCCTCCTCCAGTCCCAGGAGAGATATCGCTTTTGTCTATTTTCGTCTAAATCACAAGGCTGGGAACAACTGTGTAACTCTTGATTTTTCCAATTTCGATGAGCCAAGCAATGGCCTGGTCGATGGCTCGTGAATAGGCGAAGGGGGGATATTGGAGGTATAGCAGGAGCCTGCGTATGCCTCTCTTGGAGACCACATATGCATAGGTACATTTGGGCTGGTTTGATGGGTAGAGTCGACTATGCATGAAAGTATTGTTTGCATATAAAGACTCTGGATTTCTGTTCTTCTCGAAGGACGCTGATTTCGACGACACAATAGGTAAAGGCTGGTGTTTTCTCTCATCAGACCAACAATGTCCTGATAAGGAGCGTAGGGGTAAAATGACTGAATATGAATCCATAGGAATTGACATACCTAAGAAAACCATGTCCCAGTCTTTAGGAAGAGAATTCCACAAGATCTTTAATCGTTGAACAGTGTCTTTCTCCATGTCTATATCGTCTTCAAGAATTACATAGGCACTGTCGAGATCTTGGTCCTTGTTGTTGGCAATACTATGAATGACAGATATATGCGAACACCAGCATGCGATCTGGGCACGGCTGAGGACCAAGTGCTCAGGAAGACTAGAATTAAAGTTCAAAATCCGATAGTCCTGTACAAACACATATCAGGAAAGAGCATGGGGAAGGCAAATGGGTTGAGTAGAAGGCTGGACTGGCAGGATGGGATAGACAGAGATAATGAAGATAGAGTACTGGTGAAACTGGAATAGGTTAACAGAGAAGAAGAAACACTGGTGGAAGATGGGACACTTAAAGACTGTATAAAGAAGGAGCAAGAAGGGAACAAACAAGTAGTGAAGGTAGTGGAGGGATTAAAGAAAGCAGGGGTGAAAACACTGAAAGATAAGGAATGGACAATAGAGGATGGACTTGTAAGAAAGGAGGGAAAATTTTACATGCTGGAGAGGGGAGGACTAAGAGTGGAAGTAACATGACTGCATCACAACACGCCCATAGAAGGTCATGGTGGAAGGTAGAAAACCATGGAGTTGGTAGAAAGGAGTTACTAGTAGCCAGGGATAACAAAGTATGTGACAAAATATATGGAGGGATGTAACCAATGCCAAAGGAACAAGAACCAAATGGAGGCACCAGTAGAAAAGCTCATGTCCAATGCCATTCCGACAAAAGCTTGGAGCCATATAAGTGCAGACTTCATTACAAAGTTACCACTCACACAAGGGTTCAACACAATATTAGTAGTATATAACTGGTTTACAAAAATGGTACATTTTATTGCAACCATGGAAAGCACCACTGCAGAAGGATTGGCATGGCTGTTCAGGGACTACATCTGGAAACTGCATGGCCTACCAGAAAGCATTGTGTCAGACAGAGGACCCCAGTTTGCAGCAGGATTAATGAAGGAGCTGAATGAACTCTTAGGGATCAAGACAAAATTGTCTATAGCCTATTACCCTCAAATGGATGGCCAGACAGAAAGGGTTAACCAGGAGTTGGAGCAGTACCTAAGAATGTTTATCAACCACAGACAAGAGCAGTGGCCAGAATGGTTGGGAACTACTGAATTTGCTTATAACAATAAAATTTACTTAGTAACAAAAATCTCTCCATTCAAAGCAAACTCAGAGCAAGATCCACAAATGGGATTTGAGGGAAGAAAGAGGGGAAGGCACAAAGCAGCAGGGAAGTTTGTAGAGAGGATAAAGAAAATTCAGGAGGAAGCAAGAGCAGCCCTGATAAGAGCCCAGGAGGAGATGAAACGATATGTAGATAGGAAAAGGAATGAGGGAGAAAAGTACAAAATAGGTGACTGGGTGATGTTGAGCACAAAGGACTTAAAGTGGCAGATGAAAGGAAAAAGGACAGAAAAGCTTACTGAATGATTTGTAGGGTCCTATAAAGTGAAAAAAAATCATCTCCACCAATGTCTTAGAATTGGAACTACCTAGCACGATCAAGATACACCCCATAGTAAATATAAGCAGAGTACAACTATACTGACAGCAGATGGAAGGATAGAAGAAAATACCAGAAGAACCAGTGGTAATTGACAGAGAAGAAGAATATGAGGTGGAGAAAATTCTAAACAAGCAAAAAATACAGGAGAAGGACAAGTTCTTAGTATAATGGAAAGGGTATACAGTGGAGGCAAATATATAGGAGAGGAGAGAAAACCTGGGGAATGCTAAAGAACTAGTGGAAGAATTTGAGAAAGAATATGGGAAAGAAACTGAGAAACTCAGGAGACAGGAGCTGGAAGAAGAGGAAAAGAAATTCAGCCATGAACTACCAAGGGAATTCACAGCAAAACTTATGTATGGGTGGGGAAGAAAAAGATATGAAAAAGAAAGAGAAAGAAGATGGGAGGAAAACTGAAATCAATGGAAAAGTCTCTCAGGATGAGGAACCTTGAAGGAGGGGCCATATTATAAGATGCCCCAGGAGAAAAGAGTTTCTCACACATTCAAGCAGTTAGTGGGAAACATCAAGAGATATAATGGACTATAAATAGTGTGGAAAGAAGTTACATCAGAACTGTACAGTAGATTAGTAAGTGGTCATGTGGGTGCAGAAACTAGGTGTATAGACCAAGAGACATTTGTATAAGTAGATAGTCAATGCAATAGGGAACTCTATTGAGTTCTTCTCTTTCAACTCTCACTGTTGGGGTCAGAACTTCTCTCCTAAGTCCATACCTTTACATATATCTCTTATTGTTCTCACCAGTGCTATTATTTATATAGTAGCTTAGGTACTATTCTACATTCTATATAGATACTATTAGTTACCAGTTTCACATATAAAGTACTATGTAGCACAATGTAGACTTTAGTTCTCATGTCACTTCAAGCACTGAAGTTATTCTTACAGGTTATGGGCCCCACCCCACTGTGTTGCTGAAAGGAACTTGTATATTTCACAGAATAAAAAACATGTCTAGTGCTGCAAACAATATACTACCTATCTCTGTGTCCAAATTGGATGTGTCTGGGGCAAACTGGGCAATTTTTGTGCTCCATTTTTAGACAGTGATCCAGAGAAAAGGACTATAGGGGCATTTTGATGGTAGCTCACCTTGTCCAGTATTGTCTTCTCTTGTGCAGCCCTTACCTACAACTGTCTTTGCACCTGCTACTATTACTACTGTTACCACCATCCCTGCTGTGCCTGCTCCTACTATTCATGCTCCTATCTCTACCTAGGAAGCCATTGACACCTGGCAGTAGAATGAGATTATTTCTCACTCTTTGCTTGCTCAACATCTCCCAGACTCTACATTTATTGTCATTTCTTCTCACTCATCAGTCAAATTGATGTAGGATGCCATTAAAAAGGACTATACTTACAAGAGTGTCTTCTTACAAGCTTGTCTATGTTGTAAATTTACAAGTGCCTGCTGTCTAGAAAAGAGAGACATTCAAGCCTTCTTGAACAATCTTTGCATGAAGAAAGCTAAGCTATCTGCTGTTGGTGTCAATATAAGTAATAATGACTACCAGAACTCTATTGTCATAAACTGCTTGGTCAGCAGTATAGAAAATACAAAAACATATTATAAAGTATTACATAAAGTGATTAGATAAGCAATTGATTACATAATAGATTAGATCACATGACTTGGTCACATGATGTAGTCACATGTAGTCACATGGTAGAGTAGCTAACATATATAAGTAGCTAGCTTAATTGATAGAGAACTCTGCCAAGTTCTCATCTTTATCCCGCCATCTAGAGAGTAGGAGCTCTCCTCAACAGCCATCATGGCTTAGTGGGCACAGTCGCTGACATCTATTATCTAATCCTTATCTCACTGGTTGGCCACTTTTGTCTCAAACCAACTTACTGCTGCTTGTCTTACTGGCTATGATGTTGAACCTGAACTCCTAATCACTTTCATTTGTGATGAGTAGGACTGTACTTGCCCAAGTGGAAGGAATAGCTTGCAACATGATGCTAACAATGCATTAGCATTTGAAATGGGAGGGAAGAAAAAAGGAAAAGGAAAGTGAAAAGACAAGAAAAAGAAAAGAAAAAAGAGGTCATGCTGGATCTTGTCATAAGTTGCTCTACTCACTTAACATCTTGCTAACCTTCTGGCATTTTATTTCTAATCTTGGACTGATTAATGGATAAAAGCTATAAATAGATATAATGTAATTAGCATGTAACTCACATGGTTGTAGAATATTCTAGAAGGTCATGTGATTGCAGAAGATAGGTACATAGACCATCCAGGAAATGTATAAGTAGTAGACCAATTCAATGGAGAACTCTATCAAGTTCTTCCCTTGTCAATCTTCATTGATTGGGGCAGAGTCTCACCTAAGTCCACACCCTTAACACAAGGCTTGTTTGGTTGTCCAAGGCTTTTCTCAAGTACCAGATATTGATTACTTTGATACTTTTGCTCCTGTTGCTAAACTTGCATCAATCCATGCCACTCTCACCATTGTAGCTGCTTGTGACATAGAGATCTACCAAATTGACATTAAAGAAGCATTTCTCAATAGAAAACTCACTGAAAACAAGTGTATCTATATGCAACAGCCCTCTGGTTTCATTGACCTTGCTCACCCTCTTTGAGTCTGTCACTTAAAGAAGACACTATATGGCCTGGAACAATCTGGAAGACAATGGTATCAGCAGTTGTATAAGATCTTGGTGGATAAGCTTGGTTTCACACACTGTGATGTTGACCAGAGAGTGTTTTTCAAGGTAACAAGTCATAGACTCACTATTATTCTTGTTTATGTTAACAATTGCACAATTGCAGCAACCTCAATTGGACTAGTAGACTGGGTAAAGAATAGTATAAAGGAGTTTGTGGAAATCACAGACCTAGGAGAGATCCACTGGTTGCTAGGTATAGAGTTAAGAAGAGATTGTAAAGCCAGTAAGCTAATATTGTCCCAATAGTCATATATTAATGCTTTACTCCACCAGTTTGGACTTGAGGATGCAAAACCAGTCAGCATGACAATAGATGTTACAGTTCAGCTTACCTCTGATCAGTCCCCCAAGTCAACAGTTGAGATTGCTTACATGACCAATATCCTATACCAGAAAGTAGTTAGTACCCTTATGTATGCTTCTCTTAGAACATACCCAGACATTGCATACTCAGTACAGGTACTCTCAAAATTCTCAAAGAATCCTGAAAAGGCACACTAGGAAGCTGTTAAGAGGGTTTTTTGTTATCTTAAGGACACACAAGACTGTTACAAACTTCACTCAGACCATATCTCTATCAATTCTCTATTGATTTCCATGGTCTCAAAGGCATTCAAGAGCTCTCAAGAAGACCTTCCAAATGATGCCCAAAGTGTCTCAACACAATTAGTATTCACCAAGCTATTAGGCAATCAGTAGATAGAAACTACAGTAAATTGCCAATATCTCAGAAACCACCATGATCAACACCTTGCTTCTTGGAGCATTAATAGTACTCTTTATTCTGCTTAGATAGACCCCAAAACAACCCCAAGGCAATACATATTCAAGAAGATAGAAGGTCCTCAATGTTTGCACATAACACTTTATTAATTACCCATAGATAACTCATTTGTCCTTGAATAGAACAAAGGACAGTCCCTAATATGGTTATGTTATCTATTCTTATAGAACAATAGCACTACCATATGTAGAACAATAGGTAGTAGCATGTGATAGTCTGTCTTGGAGCACAGACCATTACATTCCTGTATATAAAGACTCCTTGTCTGAGGATTAGACCTCAGACTTAACAGTATCTTTTGTCACTAGTCTTGCTTTGCATTTTTTTAAGCCTTTCTTCTATCAAGACATCCAATCACAAATCAGTAAGTGACCATTTGTGATAGAGTTCTAGTGTAGTGCTTTAGCCTAAGATAACTTAAACATCCTCCAAGTCCGAGTTGACAAGGAGAACTCAATAGAGTTCTTATTTATTCTTTGTACACTACTTATACAATTCTTACTTGGTCTGTGTGCCTATCTTCTGTGATCACATGATCTTTTTAGAATGTTCTATCATGTAATGTGTTATATGCTACCTCATCACATTTTCATCATTACACTTGTCACAATGTCACACTATGTCACAACCTACTTAGGTAAGAAAAGAAAATAGAAAAGAAAGTAGAAAATAACTTAGGTATTTTAGCCAAGTCATGACAAAATGGACAAGAAAGCTATTTATAGAATGGAGATCCAAGGAGATAAGATTAGATAAGGGAATCATGTGACATGTCACATGATAGAATCTTCTAGAAGGATCATAGGATAGTAACTAAATATACATAGTAGTAAATACAGAATATGTATAAGTAGGTAACTGAATCCAATAGGAACTCCATCAAGTTCTCTTTGTTCTCTCAAACATTGAGTGTGCCTAGCAAAGCATCTCACTGAGTTAGTCATTACAGTAGAGAAGAGGAAGTTGAGGCAGATTATAGGAAGATAGAGGAGATGGTACCTAGAAGGTTCCACAAATGGAGGAAAGTTTTTGGGAAGGTAGAATTAGAGAGGATGCCAATGAAAAAAGTCTGGGACTATGCCATAGATCTGAAAGAAGGATTTAAACCTTGGAAAGGGAGAATTTACCCTTTATCCAAAGATAAGAGGGAAGAAGTCCAGACATTTGTGGTGGATCAATTAAGAAAAGGTTACATCTAACCATTGAAATCTTCTCAGACATCTCTATTTTTCTTTGTAGGAAAGAAAGATGACAGCAAAAGGATGGTTATGGACTACTGTAGTCTAAATGACTAGATAGTGAAGAATAATTATCCATTACCCCTAATCACAGACTTGATAAATGCAATGGGAAATAAGAAAGTATTCACTAAAATGGATTTGCAGTGGAGCTTTAACAATATGAGGATAAAAGAAGGGGATAAGTGAAAAAGAGCACTCATAATGTACATAGGGTCTTTTGAGCCTATAGTGATGTTCTTTGGTATAATGAACTCATCAGCTACTTTCCAGACAATGATAAATGAGATCTTACAAGATCTAATTAACAAGGGAGACATAGTAGCCTTTGTAAATGATATGCTAGTTGGAACAGAGATAGAGAAAGGCCATGATAAGATTATAGAGAAGGTGCTTAGAAGGTTAGAAGAAAATAATTTGTATGTAAAACTAGAGAAATGTGTGTGGAAGGTCAGGAAGGTAGCCTTTTAGGGGTAGTAATAGGCCCAGAAGAGATTGAAATGGAGAAAGAAAAGGTTGATAGAGTGCTGAGCTAGCCAATGTTATGACTTGGTAAGAGTGCACCTTATTGTTATAGGTGAACTCTGCTGTTCCCAATCAATCTGGCCATTGCTCTTGTCTATGATCTATAAACATTCGCAAGTACTGTTCTAGCTCTTGGTTCACCCTTTCTGTTTATTCATCTGTTTGAGGGTGAAACACTGTTGACATTTTACTTTCTATCCCCAATATCTCATTTAACTCTCTCATTATTCCTGCTGCAAACTGGGACCTCCTATCTGATATGATACTTTCAGGGAGTCCATGTAGCTTCCATACATTGTCTCTGAACAACTTTGCTAATCCCTCTGCTGATATCCTTTCCATAGTAGGAATAAAGTGTACTATTTTAGTTAATCAGTCCACTACTACTAGAATGGAGTCATATCCTTGAGCTAGCAGTAACTTAGTTATGAAGTCCACTGAAATATGCATCCAAGGTTTCTCTGGGATAGAATTTGGCATTAGTTTGCCAGCTGGTTGCTCTGTGTGGTTTTTATTCTACTGACAGGTATTGCATCTTTCCATATATTGCTTTTACTTCCTTGGTTACTCCTGGCCACCAGAAGTTCCTTGTGACCAGTTCCACCATCTTCCACTGCCCCTCCATGTCCTCCTACAGGTGTATCATGGTGTAGCCTGATTATTTCTGCCCTTAACCTCTCATCTTTCAGTACATACACCTTGTCCTTCTTTGTACATAACTCCATTGACTTCTCTCTACTCCTCATCTCTAAGCATTTTCACTCCTGCCCTTTTTCATTTCTTCTACTGCCTTAACTACTTTCGTCATCTTTCACCTTTGACTGTCTTACTTTCTCTAACAAGTCTACTTCTTCTATGACAATTTCTACTCTCTTCTGTTTTCCTCACTTCCAACTATTCTGGTTTTACCAGGACTTCATCTTCATTGTCTTTCTCCACTCCAACTTCCCAATCTGGTCTCCTACTTAGGCTATTTGCCTTCCCCATCTTGCTTCCTAGAACATGCTTTAATGTAAAGTTAAATCTTGACAGGTATAATGCCCATCTTGCTTGTCTCCTATTCAACTTTTGTGCTTTCATAAAGTACTTGAGGTTCTTGTGATCTGTCCAAACCTCAAACTTCATTGTAGTTCTCTTCTAGGAAGTGTCTCCATGCTTCCAAGCACCTGACTACTGCTAACATTTCTTTGTCATGAATCTCATAGTTTCTTTCTGTATTACTTAGAGATTTTGAAATGAAAGCAACTGGTCTCCATAACTCATCAGAGCACTTCATTGATAGTACTCCTCCAGTAGCGTAATTTGAGGTGTCTGCCTCTACCCTGAACTCCTTGTCTAAGTCTGGAGCTGCTAGTACTGGCCTGGTCATAAAGACTCTCTTGAGCTTGTCAAATGCATCTTGCTGCTCCTTCTCCATTGCCACTTCATGTCCTTTCTTGTCAGTATATTCATTGGCCTTGCTACTCAAGCAAAGTCCTTAATAAACCTCCTATAGTAATTTGTGAGGCCTAAAAACTTTCTAACATCTTTCATGTTCTTTGGTTCTGGCCAACTTAATACTCTATCTACCTTTTTTTTCTCCATTTCTATTCCACTGGGTCCTATGATGACTCCAAGGAATCCAACCTTTCTCACCTTCCACACACACTTTCTCTAGCTTTACATATAAATCATTCTCCTCTAGCCTCCTCCACAATTTTATTGTGTCTCTCCTCAGTTTTAGTCTCTACACAGACCATGTAAAATTTGTATAAGTAGTAGGTCTAATCCAACAGAGAACTCTATCGAGTTCTTCCTTAACATCTATCTTGGATAGTCCTTGAAGTCTTTATGACTTAGCGACAACATAAGAACTCAATCCCATATCCAAGCACTGTCCACTTTGAACCCTGCTCAAAGTCACTTAAAGGTGCAGTTGGCTTTATACTAGCCCCTGCAAGTGATTTCCCCTACCACACTTATTCCACACTCTTTCTTGCTAGGGAGCACAGCACTTTCAAGCCTCTTGGATAGCAGGCCCTAGTTGTAAAGGGGACTTCTCAGTCAGTTAGGGACTGAGGGAGGAGACACAGTGTTAAGTCCAGACGCTGCATTCAAGTCCTGACCTCGCAATTGGACAGTGCTTTTTCATACAAATACCTTTCTCTATCTACTTCATGCTAAGGGTTCTCTTGAACCCTTCTATGCAGAGGAATAGTGGTAACTCTTTAGGAGGCCACTTAGCTTAGGAGTTCGTATCTTTGCGGCAGTCAAATATCAGTTGTAAAAAGGGTAGTCAATAGTCAGTAGGAGCTTAGTCAGGAGGAGCGCCCCAATAAGTATAGCTGTAAGTAAGACACCCTGGACGACAGCAATGTCTCAGAGACCTCCTCCTCACCATCATCATCACTATCACTACCACCCACAAACATATTCTACTGCCAACAACTGCAACAACCCTCAGTGCCACAACCTGCCAGGGAACCCACACCTTCTAGGGAAGAGCAACTGCTTTCCCTCATTGCTAACCTGCAGCAGTAGGTAAACCAATTATTAATACAACAACAGAGGAGCCACATGGAGATAGCCAAGCCCCCAGTGTTCAGAGGGAAGATGGAGGAGGTGAGTGTGTTCATCAATACGGCTTGCCTATATATTGGAATGAAGATGGAGAGGGTGCTAGAGCCCACCAAGGTAGCATGGGTGCTATCTTACATGCAGGGAGGAGTAGCTGAAGCATAGAAGGATAACATGTTAGATGAGTTGGTGAAAGGAACGTCAACAATATCAATAGTAGAGAAGTTGTTCAGGAAGATGAGGAATGAGTTTGGAGAAACATTAGAAGAGGAGAGGAAAATAGAGATGCTGAGGATGTTGGAACAAGGAGAAAGGACCTGTGATGAGTACGTACAGGAGTTCAAAAAACTCGCAAGGGGGAGTGGGTATGAGAGATGCCCCCTCATTGAAGAATTCAAGAGAGGACTGAATGGAGTGATCAGGAGGAAGTTGACAGAGGCAGAAAACCTGCCCACCACTATCAGAGAGTGGCAAGAAAGGGTGGTAAGATTAGATAGGAATCAGAGGCAGAGTCGGACAGAGGAAAGAATGATGGGGAGAAATGCAGTGCGCCCAGGGGGAAATGTGCAGCCAAGGGGAAGTATGGGAGGAGGATTGTATGGAGAAAGAGGAGGTCAAATAATGTGAAGAAATGGAGGACCAAGTCAGAGTTATAGAGGAGAAGGACAAAACCACCAAGGAAGAGTGGGACAGCTGGGGCTATCAAGGGACCCCAATGCAATGGAGGTAGACAGACAAACAGGAGGAGATAAAACCTGCTATGTGTGTAGAAAATGGGGCCACATGGCCAAAAATTGCTGGCAGAGGAAAGACCAGCAGAGGAGGATAGTAGAGATGCTGCAAGAGTTGGCAAAAGAAAATGGAAGTCAGTAAGCTCCCAGCTAGCTTCCTCAAACATGTACAGTGTACTGCGTCCAGAAAAATTGGACAGTAAAATTTCTTATCGCAACACTGAGGGAGTAAGAGACATATAGCGTACACTATGGCCGCTAAGAGAAGTCTGGATGAAAGTAGGATTGGAGAAGATAGATAACCATGAAGGAGTAATAGTTAAAGCCCTCTTGGATAGTGGGGCAACAGGACTTTTTATGGATAGGGATTTTGTCTAGAAAAAGGGATTTAAGTTGGAAAGGTTGGGAATCCCATTGATGGTGAGGAATGTGGATGGGACAATAAATATTGGAGGGGCAATAATGCACC